>CALNHX010010658.1:0-38330 GCA_940337035.1 Agriotes lineatus | reverse complement strand
AGTGGGAACGTGAATTCTGAATCGCCGTTATTCAGAAAATCGCACAAAGGATAATGCATACAGTTAAATTGTCCAGAAGAATTTTATAAAGATGACATGTTGCAATTACTTAAATCTATCTAGAGTACAATTCGGTTGCGTCCCGATAGATGAAGATATGCAGCTGATCATGTAAGTTTTTAATGGAGTCGGCATTTTGAACACTGTAAAATGAATTAGAATATGAGCATGGATCATCTGACACCACTTCCAAGTTTGAAGTTTCGAGTCGAATATGTATTTTCCTACCTCTACAATATTCTGCGAGCGATTTCCAAACACTGGTGGCTTATCTGGCAATGACATCCCGACATGGGAGTCCTGTTGAATTTGGATTTACCATAATCTGCTCCGCCAGGGGCTTTATAGATGTAATTTAAACTTTACCTAAAGTACGTATAAACAAACCGCAGCTCTATTGTAGCTTGGTCGTTATTGCACTTAGCCGTATTTGCATCGATATGCATTCATATGCGCCTAACACGAAGCTTTATTAGCTGTAAGGGTTGATGGTAGTTTCTATGCTTTCAGTATGCAAAGGATTATCATGTGTAATAGTTGTCGTACAGCAAATATAACCGCATATTTTAAATTTGATTGATACATTATTCGACCTCACGCTATATTTCTACAAATTGTGTGTGTAAAATAGCATAGCTGACATTTCTCGCTAAATTTAAAATGGCTTTATTGGAAATAATATAAATAGCAACATATTTCAGAATGTGAAACATATTTATACTGTGTTCATAATATATTTTTCGATTTTCCTTATACATTAAAACATTAATGCTCATATACTTGCCATAGTAATAATCGACATTAAACTTTATGGTGCAGTCGTTTTTAAGTTCTTTCTGCTACTACCCAAGTATTGATAAGTTAAAATTCTTCGTGCAAATAAATCTAAACGAATCATGTCTCATGCCCTACTTTAGAAAAGGCCTTTTTTGTCGGAGAACTGACGAATTACCACTTACATCGAAGCACTGAAGTTTTTGCAGTTTATAGTACGAATATGTGTACTACGTATTTGACACAGTTCTAGGTGAAGCGTTTATGAAAATTATCAGGATACTTACTCGCTGAGAACAATTTTAGTTAGCATTTCTCAATTTTTCCGGAGAGTGACGTTACATTGGTCCTGGGAGATGTAATAGTAAAGGCAATTAGCAAATAGAAACACACTTTTTCTTGTTTTTCTACAAATTGAGAGATTTCGTTTCTAGTTCCAATTATAAGCAAATCTAATGAATTATTAATCCAATTTGAATTTTTAATATTTACAATTTGAGAAATATTACTTGTTCTACAAAACCTTGTGACCTTTATTTGATCCAATATTTAAATTCCTATCATTTTAACAGCTTTGAACATCTAAAATATAAAACTAGAAGTGTTACTAAATACGGCAGCGAACCTTTAAATAAGCCACCACTGCTGTTACATCTAGTGACTGATGCTCAAAAATAGGATTAAACCTTTTGAAACTTTAATTTTTCATGAGCCTCATCTACTTTGGATGTGGCCCATTATCATTATGGCACAACGTGTGGTATATTCATATTAGCATCAACGAAGATTACTTACCAAAGTTACTGAATTGATTACCAACCACGCATCCTTTAAGTAGCGTTATACAGAAACTTTAGCAATTTCATTCATCAAGCAGCAACAACTGAGCTGGATTTAGATCACCTGCCAATTATCATATAGTTGTGTAACACTTTCCAAAGGGCACCTTCAACTCTTAAACTGGTTGAAGAAGGAATGGATTATACAGTGTTTCAGGCGTCACTTGATCAAACACGGTATGACCAGTCTCACTTCAAACAAATCAAGATGTAGAAGAAGCAGTAACATTATACTTCACCAATAATGGCAAGTGTAAACACAATACCCTGGACAGACAGAAAAATAGGAGAATACAGTCGAACACCATACGCTGTGATTAAGCTGATAAGGTAAGAAATAGATAGCTGAAGAATATCCAGATATAGCAAACTATCAGAAGATATCCAACCACACCATCCCATTATGTGCTTATAGTTGTGGAAATACAGTATCAACTCTTTGTCTGTTTATCTATAATAAACTGACGAGAAAGAAAGTTACTAGGTAATTCAACGTAATTAGTAACTAGACCTTAGAATTTGAATGATTCAAATGTAACATTTCCATTAATCAATGTCAAAATGTCAAATTATATATCTCATTACTTGCTTTTCACTTCTTTTTTATCGTGTTCGATTTAACAAACAATTAAAACATTAAAACTTTAAATGTAGTTGAGACAATTAAAGAACATTGCCAACCTAAAGGAAAAGATATTTCCATATCTTTCGTAGATTTGTCGTTACAGTTTGAACTATAATATCGTAGTAATACGTATTCTGATTTCATATTTGCTTCCACTACTGATACTAATCAATGACCCCTTTGACTGTTGTGCATTAGTCGGTTTGTCAGTTGGACTCTGTTATTCGTGTGGATAGTCATTAGCTCCTTCATTAAGGTCGATTTCCAATAGTAACCTAGGGCTTTCATTGATTACCAGTTCGAGCATAGATACGAGTGTCGTCATAATGTTTTGTTATTAAAGCATACTGTTGCTTTGTTATAATTTATTGTACAAGCCGCCAACCAGGGTTACCAAATAGACTTCTACATTGAGCAAAAGCAAAAGCCTTTTTATAGTATACATCACATAATAGAAGAGGCTTATTGAACCATCTACCTCCTTCGATTAACCCCCAATGACGGGTGAATGAATGCTAAAGAAAATATATGGAGGAGTGAGAATCCAAGGAATGTTACTGTTTTCATTTTCTGCAACAACTTCTCCCCTATTCAATGTCAATTTCTACAGTGTTTTTTCTATTTTCATTTCTCCATTTTGGGTATATCATGTACACCATCTCGTTTGTTCTTGACCAATAGCCACTTGGTCCTTATTTATATTGAGTACAGTAGTAATTTATGCCCATCCTAAGGCACGTCAGAATTTTCTACCTTTGTTTATAATTTCTAAATTGAATAAAACAAACGATTTTTGCAATAAAGTCGTTTCTATGATTATCGACTTTCTAATGTCACTTTGAAGTTTATGTGTTGTCAAACATTAATTTCAAAAGCAAATATCTAATAAAATAATTTAACATGTCGAGCAGTTCCACCAACTTATGCTGGATATCCGGCGTTTGTTGGTGTACATGCAGTTGCGGCTAAAATCAAGCCTGTCAGCGCTGCTATCGATAAGGATCTTTATTTCAAAACTTTAAAGGAAATATCAGAATGGCGAGACATGTGTCTTCTATAGCCGAACATGTATTGAACTTCCGCCCTCTACGGTCCGCAACAGCTTATATTTAGCTGAAATTTGTGTAAATAGAAGGAAACCATTCATTGCAATTTATATTCAACATAAAACTGCACCACGCGTTTTGCTTATCGCCACCTGGTTAAAATTTCTGCGTAATATAGTAGATTATCGAATGGTTTCCTTTAACTACAGCATTTTTTTAAAGCACAGAATGCTTATTTCCCATTATAATATAAATATTCTTAGCTATAGTTTAAGATATTCATGATACTCAATGACCCACTTGGTACCTCAAATGCAATTTCAATTTAAATTTTAATAAATAGTGAGGTACTTTTGACGGTACAGTTGCTATCACAAAATCATGATTAACTAAGGACTGACTTAATCTCAGTTTTAGATGTACATTCTTATTAGAAATTAATAAGTAATATTTGTAAATAGTATATTATAAATACTACTAATAAAATAAGTAATAGTGCCGTGTAGATTTGCACTGCTGAAATGAAATACGTCGTTTTCCTGATATTCCAAGCCCATGTCCGTCGACGACTGTTGATACAACGTGTTTATTTTTACGTAACGATAATACCCTGTAATTGCTTTTAAACCTTAAAAGCTGTTGTTTCGAACGCAGGGAGGTAAGCAGTGAATTTCCATTTTGTGCAGTACATTAATAGGGTTCTCATGACGTGCCCTATCCAAACCTTCTCCGCAATTGAAAAAGCCAGCGAATACATATTTTCTCGTATCTCTTCACTATTCAACTAACGTATGACTAAGAAAAATCATTTCTCTGATTCCAAACGTTACAAACCATACTAAGTTTTAACAAATGGTCGTATCGTTTTTCGGTTGGGATGGAAATGGGATTACGTCAATCGTCTAGAAGTAGGCAGGTACGTACTAAGGATGCTAATTATTTTTAAATGTCTATGATGATTTCACCAGATGTGATCGATTTTCTATCTTTTCGGAGATGTATTTCAGGACATTTATCAGCAGTGAGGCCACGAGTGCTCAATTCTCATCGGAAAGATTTTTATTTTATGAGCATTGATTGCTTGGCAATTAAACGGGAAAAAAAATTATGAAAAGCACGAGCGCGTAGGGCGAGTGTCCTTTTTCTAAAAATTTGTTCGAGTTTAATTCCTTTGAAGCAGTCAATGTAAATACAAAAACTAAAAATCGTGTTAGACACGATTTTTGTATGAATGATCAGCGGTTAGATAAGCAAACGAATAAATTATAGAGAAACGTCAAGTTATTCATAAAATTTTACATTTCTCAAAATGAGAAATAATGACGTAACGTCTGGAAAGGTACGGTGCTTTTTCTTTTCAACGCAAGAATTCCTTTGTAACTTGTAATTGGTGCATATGACCCTATTCTACAATGTATGGGGTAAATTATCTATGCAATTGTAGATTTCCTCCTTATTACGGGTCGCAGATGCGATCCTGGAATGGTATTCAATGTAGTCAGTACTACAACTTAGGCTGTTAACAGCTTGTAGATAACAATCGATTTTAACACCGTAGCTTGAGGTGTTTCATATTAACAATATGCGCTGAAATACTTACCATTGTGCTAAATTTATCTTGCAACACTCGGAGTTTAAGGTATTCAGCCTAACGGCCTCGTACTCTTAATAATGCTCCTCGTCTGCAATAGCTAATTTTCCAGACTTTGGTGTAAATAGGTATTATCACAAAATACGACCTTCAATGCTAGTGTACGAAAAAAGCTATAAAATTTTACCATCAGAATAAAGAGTAAGTCTTGGTACACATAACCATCTAGTAGGAATCAAAACTTCATTGAGAAAAGTTAAGTTTTACGTGAAAATTACTTCGCTCTTACGAAGTGAAAAATGTAAGACTCTCTCTTGAAATACGGTTTTTTAATATACGGCGTAATTCGATTTTATTTAGTTTTCAATTTATAATCTTTAAGACACTGCTTTTGGAAGTTAACAATATAACCTTGCATAAAGGAATGCTCCACAGCTCTTGCTACGCGAATGATACGAGGATATATTCTTATAATTATAACTAACATTGAGTTAAATTTCAGATGAGAAACATGTAGGTTGTGTAACGCAAAGAAACTTAAAGAATGATGTTCAAACTTGTAAACTATACATGATGTACACAATTATATAATAAACCAACATGGACGCCTTAGAAGCAGAAATTATTAGAACAATACAACCAGGTTACACATAACTTTTGCACTTAAGAAAAAATGGCAATAGACCTCACTAAAATAATATAGAGGACATTTCATCAAATAAATACTTTCCCAACATTTATATGCAGGTGAACAATAAAAATCTACGAAACACATCAGCCAATTCAATAGCCGAAGAATCGTCGAGGAGATCTGTGACGGCCAAGTCAGGTATTACTCAACCGGCATTCATCAATCAACACTTTAGGTGGGTGACGCATTCCTTATTTGGTTATTCGATGACAACCATTGCAGGATTCATTGCGTGCATCATTGAAGCCAGCGGTCGTAAATGCACGCTTTTTAATGCACTGCGTTTGAGCATATACGCAATAGGCTGCCATCGCAAGGCGTCATTGAGGCATCAGCCTGAAGATGCTTTAATATTGTTGTTGGTGGGCCAGTACTGTGGCGTCTGTGGAGTAAGCTAGCAGCATAAACCCGCCATGTGTGAAGGTTAATTATTGCTAATTTGAGTGCACGGTATTTGCACGTAGATGGACATTATTATTCGTATACTTGCCATGTAGGAAAACTATTCGCTTCCTGGTTTAGTATTTAGGCTTATTAGGGTTGTCTTTTATAAAAAATACTTGAATGTTGCTAATTTTTGTGTAAAAAAATTGGGTTTTTATTTGAATACATTTTTGGAGCTAAAATTTCCAGCTGAGCCGTGTCATGGTCAACTTGTGATTTGTTTCAAGAACTTTTCTCAATCACGAACTGAAATAAATAAAACACAAGAGATCTCATTGCACTTGAGCTAGCTGGCGAAAAGAAAGGGTGAAATTAATTAATAGAAATGGTGGCTCGCATCAACCGACCTATTATAATTTAACCTCCAACGGCCGATGCCTTCAGATATGTTCACCTGGGAAGCAATTCTACACCTAACATATTTTGATAAACTGGCGCAGAGGGCTTAATGCATTATGCACTTCTAACGGGGATGCGCCCCAAAATTTATTCTACAATAAATTGGCAAAGCTGGACGCCCAGTAAAAACTTGTACCCCTGAATACCAGCATTTCCTCACGTCGGGTCTCGCTTTATCATCAACTATCACCGAACACTAGCCCGATACCGGCCACAGGATCCTGTTCTAGAAAACTTTTATTACCTGTAAATCTACATCTTTCTTCAGCAGAAAAAAACGAAGCCATTAGGAAGCACTAAATTCTAAACCCCGCCGAGAACTGTCCTCTCTACTCAACTGCGACCACCAATAAATTTCGTCTTTCTCCTTCCGATCGTTAGAATAATTTCGCCCCTCTCGTGGTTCACACGTTGGGGCACTGGGCTCTATTATTCCTTTGCTTGCAAAAGAGTTTCGCCTCTGGAGTGGTTTACACTGAGTTATTTTGGGTTTTTGCTTACCTTCTAATAAAACCCCTTTTAAAGGTGGGCGAAACGTTAAGTTCTTCAATCTCAATGATATTGCCAATCCCGGAAGTCATTCGTTACATAATGACAACAACCGTGAAAGTCTTCGAAATCCTATTCAAGGTAGAATTCTTTTGGAAAGCTGTGTACATCCCATAGTGATCAAAACGTGTGCGGTAGGGCTTTTCAAAACAGCTATATTCACGGAACAATAACGCTCACACCGCGCACAATCTATCTGAGTAACGTCAATTTCCCGATTGTGTGTGCTTTCCGTGCTGAACTTGTGTCGCAACGAGTTCAGCGACTTCCTCGCCCCTTTGCTGAGGGTCTAACTATAAGTCGGTATCTTCACTAAATAAATATACCAACACGCAGAATAACACTATTTTAAGACATCTTAAAATTTCTGAATCGTAAAAAGTGTTAGAAATAGGGAAAAACAAAAGTAGCACATTCAAGCAGTTACCTTAAGCTGTGTGAAAATAAAAAATACACTCATAATTTTATAGAATCAAGAAAGTATGCTGTCAGCTTATGGATATATCTCTTCAGAAAGCTTTCTCGATTAAAAAGAGGCTGTTACTGCAGATGGGACGGTATGTGGTACGGTACACAACATATACTGTTAACTAAAAACAAATTTGCGACATTTTTATTTAAAGTTAGGACAGTGTATTTTTTGAACACACACTTTGTATACATGGCGTGCAGGATAAGATCGCGAAAACAATATTAAATACCTGTCGCTTCCCCCGCTCTCTCTCTCTCTCTCTCTTTTTCTTTATTGTTTACTTGTTGTGAAGCTGTAAGTTCACTTGTGTTAATTAAAATTATAAGTAGTTGAAAATCTTTACACAAGAACGGCGTTCTATTCTACCTTCGCTGGCAAGTCTTTCTGTAGAGTTTCGCCATTGAGCTACCTGGATGATGGTTCCTAGAAAGAATTGCATAATTTTTCTAAGCAATAATTGTGCTTTGGTGTTTAATTGAAGTAAAATTGAATTATTTGGAAAGTGTGTATCTACTTATTTTAATATCTACGTTCGTTGGATATACAATTTAACGCAATTATATCAGATTGTTTTTTGTGGTAATAGCTGCATATTTCCAAATTCTAGACAGCTTAGTAGTAGCATTTCGAGCTATCGTACTGTCATGCTTTATGTAGTTTCCACAACAACCGTTGCTCGCTATACTCGAATCGAGGTAAATAAAGTTGTTCGCTTCATAGCCATCACAAATGGCGCTTTAGGTAAATCCTGGAGACTCTCCCCTCCAATTACCTTGAGGCTGTATACTGCCGTGATTAGGTTCATGCTATGTTATGGAGCACTTGTCTGGTGGCCCAGGGTCAGACAGGCTGCGGCAGCAAGTAAACTAGGACATGTGCAACGTCTTTCCTGTCTTAGTTCTACAGGTGCTATACGCTCAACCCCTACGGCGGCCTTAGAGGTGATCTTATGCATTCCACCACTTGATCTTTTTGTGGAGGACCGCCGTGAGGCTGCGCTACAAAGGGCTGCGGCACACAGCAGGCAAGGGAGGCAGGCATTCTGAATGAGGCCGTCGACAAGATCCCTATTCTGGATGCTATGGTAGACTACCTCCTTCTACAATATGCCTTCAATAGGCAATTTAACGTCTATGAAAATGCCGGGTTTACCCAGCATATAGATATATCCATCTTTGCTGATGGATCTAAAACAAAGCACGGAACGGGTGCCGGAGTTTTCTCTGACGATCTGAACCTCCGCCAAAGCATACCACTAGGCAAAATAGCCACTGTCTTCCAAGCGGAAGTAATTGGAATAATGCATGATGCGAAAGCAATTCTTGAAAGGAAAATCGAGAATCAAGGTATTGGTACCTTCAGTGACAGTAGCGCCGCTTTACTAGCCCTGGGCAGTTGAAAAATTACCTCAGGTGTGGTACTGCAGTGCCGTGAAGCTCTCGAGGATATCTCAAAAGATAATGTCGTTTCCCTTGTATGGGTGAAAGGACATGACGGTAACTACGGCAATGAGGAGGCTGATGAGACTGCGAGACTGGCTTCCGGACAACTTTTCTGGTGGCCAGAACCCGTAATCCCTACATTCCTGACAATATTAAGCTCTATGCTATATCAAGAAACCTTAAACAGCTTCATACGAAGATGGGTTAACATGCAAAGCTGTCGTCAAGCAAGGGCTGATATTACAGCGCCCTTGCCAGAGACAGCCAAATATAGCTTGCAGCTGTCCCGAAGGAACCTTCAACTAGTCGTGGGTATCCTATCTAGACACTGTACTCTAAACCAACATATGCACAGGGTGGGACTGGTAGATAGCCCAAACTGTCGCGGATACAACTAGGATGACGAGACAGCAGAACACGTTCTGTGCCACTGTCCAGCTCTCGCAAGAGTCTGAGGATCCATGTTGGGGGACTTCTGGCCCGATATGGTCAGAATTAGCAACACTCCAGTTGCGGTCGTCCTTAAGTACATTCAAAGGATTGGATGGCTTGAGTGATATCCAACTTGGAGAGCTGCTGGGAGGTAGCACAATGGGCCTACTTAATGCGGCCTAAGTGGTTGTGAGGTAACTTACCCTCCATTTTTAATCCAGAATCCAGAAGATCTATTTTTAAGGGCTTACTCTGGCGGTCTGGAGAAAGGTTGCAGCATGAGTTCAGGGGGTATTCTCTGATACCAAAAACCACGGCTCAGTGAATACCTTACCAGCTGTTTCTGGAGAATATTATGGTATCAGAAACAGTGGTCTGGAGGGTAATTTTCTGAATTGGAGTTTAGGTTGCTACTTAGAGCTATAGAAGACTTTCTCTGGCTGGGCTCTGAGTTCTGGTGCCTAGGACCCGCGGCAACCTACCAGGTTTGTTTCGCTTAATGGAAAATAAACTTGAGGTATCGGCTCGCCTGGAAAACTTTCTCCGGCTGCAGGCAGGAGGCCTAGCGGCTGTTGTTTCTTCCAAGTGGAACTAAACTCAACTGGTCGTTGGACTTACGTAACTTCAACAGGCCGAGCGTTTTCTTCTTATACTGTGCGGGTTTTCATCATCTGGACCTTTGCTTGGAGGAACTCATCGTCTCCGGGCAATGGTGATGGAGGTCGAGCATTAGTTGTGACCAATTTTGGATGTGTCAAATTCTAGCACATTATTTATGCGTAAATTAAATTTCCACAAGAGTAAACGTCACGGTAGTAGCATATCCATCTAGCTATTATAGCTAACGCACTAGCCATAAGCCTCGTCTATATTCGATAGTTACGACTAGTATAGTACACTATACGTCGATATTACGTGTATCTTTGCAGCTCCTTTACAGTAGCAACTGTAACAGATAGATTCGGTTGAATTACCATAAATGTATTACAACTACTTTATAAACCTATCGAAAAAATCTCCTACAGTTGCCAAACTTGCTGCGATGCCACTTTTTACTTCCTTTTACAATAAAGGAAGTACTGGATTTACCCCAAAAATTCGAAATTGAGTTTTCAACACATGTTCACGCTTTAGAGACCCCTGAATAAAAAAAACATGTTTCTGTTTATTGGTCTGTCTGTGTGTCTGTGTGTCGGTCGGTCTGTCTGTCTGTCTGTCTGTCTGCCTGTCTGTCTGTTTGTCTGTCTGTGTGTCTGTGAACAGAACATCTCAAAAACGAAAAGAGGTATGGCGTTGAAACTTCATATACAAGGTTTGTGTACTATCTAGATGCGACAGGAAGCTACTGAAGAAAATCGCATAACCGAAGGTATGGTGTAGAGATGGGCGCGTGAGTGATTTTTCGCTCACGTCACGCACGTTTCACGCTGGCTTTAAACAGTCACGTTCACGCACGTTCACGCTTACGTTCACTCACGTTCACGGCGTGACACGCCACTCACGACGTGACACGCAGCTTTTATTTCAAAATTTAAATTCAGATAGAACAGTGTTCAAATTTAAAACCAATGAAAAAACCCTAAAGAGAACTAAAAATATGTTTTGCACCTGACATAATTTACGTGCTATGTTGCAATCAGAATAGTTGACATAAAAAGAAAAAAATGAAAATTTACTACAATAACTTCGACACGGGATAAATACTGATTTCTCGCAAATATATTTCTTGCAGCTGTCTTCAAAGATATTACTTTTAATACTAAAAGCTGTCATTGGAATTGACGTTTCCTTTATTGGTATGAGTACAGAAGGGGTACAGCTAGGCAACACTTTTAATTCGTAGGTTTGAAAGTACTTTTATGTACAAGGATCAACATTTTCAGCGTTAAGGGAAGTATACAAAAAAACATTACTTTTAATAGAATAATAATTTTACCTACACAAGTACACAATGAATTGGTTTAAAATTAAAACGTAATCAACATTTTCAGTGTTAAGTCGAGTATACAAAACAAAATATTAGGTACTTTTCTAAAAATAAGTTCATCTACACATCTACACAATACATTTCTGGTTTAATAATAAAAAGTAATTAACATTTTCAGAGTTAGCCGAGTATAAAAAACAAACCATTACTTTTATTAGAATAATAAGTTCATCTACACATCTAAACATTAAAATGTTGATTTAAAAATAATATGTAATCAACATTTTCAGCGTTAAGTCGAATTCTGCGCTCTTCTAAAATTCGCCCAGCTGTAGAAAATACTCTTTCGCTTGTAGCGGACCTTGCCGGTATGTTTAAAATTTCTCAAGTTTTTTTAACAGTGGCGTTATTACACTGTTTTTTCAAAGTCCTAAAATGTCGTCTACATTTCCGAATTTTAGTTTAACATACTAATTTAGTTCTGTTTCGACATCATCCTAATTACATGTGCCATCGTCAGAGCTATCTCTAAGTGTAGAAAGATAAGAATTTGATGCTGAGGTACCCGTTTTGAGTCGTTTGCTATGTATTTCATCATTATCATCTATAGTTTTATTTGCATTATAATCTTGTCTTTTATGTGAAGGTATGAACTTTAAGGATTTCTAATTAGGGTCCAAAAATAAAACCACATAATGTAACTTGTTTGGCACAATTTGTGATTTAATGAATTTAAAAGTTGCTGCACCCTGCAGTTTTTTATTCGTTACTAAATATTTAACGTGAAATTAACGTGAAACGTGAATCACGCCTTGGAATTGTTCACTCACGTTCACTCACGTTCACGTCACGATTTTCAAATATTAGTCACGTTCACGACGTGACACGCCGTGACACGACGTGACACGACTGTTTTCACGTCACGCGCCCATCCCTAGTATGGTGTTTACTTTTGTGATTTTTCAGCTTTTCTCAATTTTTTCAAAAACAGCTGTAACGATTTGTTTCTTTAGATTTTTGTTACATTTTTAATGTAAATTGATCTGAGATAGTTTCAAGTTGAATACCTCTTACATGAGATTTCTTTGTTTTTCCTTTTTTTTTATTAACTCCTATTTAAAATAGAACATCCTGTATATTATTACATTTTTGAATTCAGCTTAAAATTTTAGAGAAAACTTGTTTCTTCAACTAACGCTCGATATTGTACGGTTTCTGTAGAATATGTATTTCTGAAAAATTTTGACAAATGCTTAAAAATTAAAAATAAAATTTTTGGCTGATTATAAGATCACTGTCAAAGGCAGGTGTGTGCCTGTATTACACCAGATTTTTTAATTTTAAGCAGGTTTATTTCATAGCATTTTTGACATTTTGCACAGGGAAGGCAAATCAACTACTACAAACTACTGTTAACGCCCATTTTTTTTACTAAAAGTAAGAATTGGATTGAGTAAGAACAGAATTTAGAAACTCGTATTCATGGGAAAAAAATCATTTACTCTTACTATGCGGTGCTGCTCACATTTTGTGTAAACACATGCTGTTTAATCTTGGATTAAACAGGCATAAATTTCAATTCCAAAATTTACGAAATCCAGTCATAAGTTTTAAAATACAATTCTAATTTCATAAAGCAGGCAGTTTAAAGGCCCCAAACTGCAAACAAGCAACTTACGCAAATAAACGACCTACTATCAGAGTTCAGCGTACCTGCTGACAGATTATTATAAACTATTATATCGCCACTGTAAAATATACTTTGTACTTTGAAATCGTAGTAAGTAGGCAATTATCTTTGTATATATAAAACGCTATTTTTGTAATAAAACCAATCGACATTGACTGTTTGATTCAACTACATCGATGCTACCCTCTCCCAAGCTATAAATTCATAAAACGTGAGGCTGCGTTTTAAGAGTAGCATAATTACCGTCCCTTTAAGTGACATTGACTACATTGCTCCTGTGCTTAAAATATTAGGGACAAAGAAACAGTGCAAAGTAACAGACACCTGATTCAGCCTCCAGGCAACTCTGTTCACATGCAAACATTTTGGTTTCTATATTTACCTACCTATCTGTCCGCCAGGTATTGAGGTTACGTCAATTAAGTAAAAGCTTCCGCAGCAAATTAAATTAGATCTAGCAAATATTTACGGTATTAAATTATGGGAAAATGTCCCTACCCCAGTTCTAATTCTTTCCTGTAGGCAAACGAAGATTTGAGAGTAATAATTTAGTGGGAAAGTCGGTTTCCTTTTTATTACTAATTTATGAAATTCAAACGCTATGTTGCTTTCAAACGTACAATTGGCGAAATGCTAATATTTCTAATTGAGGCAGCTTTCACGGAACTCTGCTCTCATTAACCTGAATATGCCTTGTACTTAATTCTCTTTTACTGCGTACTTCGTTAAGATCAAACGAGTTTTTCTAATATAAACAGCACGTTTCAAATTATTTCATTCAGGAAGTTTTTAACTTATTTTGGGCTCATTATCTTTTTATTAAGAGTGTATCCTTTGTAATTCTGTTCCATTACTTCACCCCAAAAATTGCTTGTTATCTCAACACCGGATTCCCTTTAGCGCTTCTTGAACGAGCCCTGTTATCTTAATAAAATGCGAAGACGCCTACAAAACGACTTTTTTCCTATTTTCTACGGTAAATAACCCGATTAGTATTAAAACCACCCTCCAAAATAATACCGAATTACCCTTCCAGTTACCACGTAAATGACCGTGTTATTTCGCTCAGGACACAAAAGGTATGCTTATGCCATGCATACTAATGCCCCTTTGCTCCGAAATAAATGTCAATGTCAACGAAGCGTGATGCGGCATCACCAATATGTGTACCTTATCGAGTCTGCTCACAGAATTTTTATGTACTCAGCCGAGCAGGGAGTGCTGAAAATTTTAGGTTACGTTTAGAGCACTGTTTTAGGCTTGGCCCCGCTTCAGGAGGGCTAATAATGAAAACTGAGATGAAACGAAAGCTGGCTGGTAATTCAACTTTTCGAAACAGATGGAAATGTAAGATTGATTCGTCTCGGTTCGCTTTATTTTTCTTCCAGTTCCTGCCCCGCCAACATACTGAGGAGATAAAAAGAAAACGAAGCACGGAAATCGCAGCAGAAAAACGTGCATATCCTTAAAATTTCACGTATGCTCCAGCTCAGATTTCTATGGTCGATTGGGAATCAAATAACGTAAGGAAAAAGTGGTCCCTATGTTATTAGGAAGAGCAAAGGAAAATGCAGATGTTTATTTAACCGATAGCATGACATTCTACTCGAATATCTAGCTCCGGTAGCTGCAGAGGCATGCTAAACTGCACGGGAGAAGCGTATGAATTGCACAGAGCGTTTTCAACTGAACCTGTTTGATAAGTTGATGAACATTTTAGTAACACTACAGCTATTTAAGACACCTGCACTTTGTAATATACGGATGTGGCCATACCTATATACCGAGTGGTTGGTCATACCTCTGAACATAGGCAATTTACATGACTTATCACTGTTATGCATATTCCTGCTCACAATTTTTATGAAAAAAATGGTAGTAGTAGTAAATTAAAGAGAATAATTTTTCGCGTCGTTTACTATTAAAAACTTATTATATAATGTTAATTGTGCATAAAAATATTAATTTTAAGATTTACTTATTTGGGAATATCTTACTTTTAAAATTAATTTTTTTATGCACAATTAACGTTATCCAACAAGTTTTTAATACTAAACAACGCCGAAAATTATTCTCTTTAATTTAGTACATATCACTACCATTTTTTTTTCATAAAAATGGTGAGCAGAAATATGCATAACCGTGATAAGCCATGTAAATTGCCTATGTTCAAAGGTATGACCAACCACCCGGTATAACGGCAATGTGATAACATGAACAACAACATAGAATGCTTGTGTAAGAAAGAAATTACCATACGAAAACATTGTTTTAGTAAGCATGATTAGTTGACATACGTCATAATAAAATGAGCGTCAAACCTCCACGAATATTTGCTACTATGTTTATCTCTTTCTTACTCAAGCAGCACCTGCTATTTTCTTGTTGATGTTAGCTCATTGCTGTTATATACCAGGTGGTTGGTCATTGCTGTGAACATAAACAATTTACATGGCTTATCAAGATTATGCATATTCCTGCTCACAATTTTTATGGAAAAAAATGGTAGTGGTACTAAATTAAAGAGAATAAGTTTCCGCGTCGTTTGGTATTAAAAACTTATTGGATAATGTTAATTGTGCATAAAAATATTAATTTTAAAATTTAGATATTCCTCTCACTAATATTTGGGAATATCTAAACTTTGAAATTAATATTTTTATGCACAATTAACATTATCCTATAAGTTTTTAATACTAAACGACGCGGAAAATTATTCTCTTTAATTTAGTACCACTACCATTTTTTCCATAAATATGGTGAACAGAAATATGCCATGTAAATTGCCTATGTTCAGAGGTATGACTAACCACCCGGTATAATTATCGCCCCATCGGTATTTAGAAAGTGTTACAGATATGATTGTAAACGAATACATGAAACCTATTTCTGAAGGCTCTGTATTATTCGGACATATTTATCCCGGACGCGTAAAGCCAGAACACACCATTTTACAGCTCAATGTTTTAAAAGGCAGTGCTACATCGTGGTGTGTTTTGCTGGATATTAATAACCCATTATAACTCGACAAACCACACCGTGCTGCAGGACGACACAACACCCACCCACTCTCCTATATCTATTGCAAATTATGCTGATGGAATAACTGCTGACCATTACGTTATATTTTTGTCAGTCCACTGTGGAAAGGAAGGAAATTATACACTTGAATTTACTACTGTTAAAGATATATTTCTTAAAAATAGACTATCAGATGAAGATCTTCCACGAGTATTTTTAACAGATGATAGCCAAGTTGAAAGAAGTGCACTTAGGTCAGTGTTTCCACCATCTGTTCTTCTGCGTTGCATTTTTCACATGTGTCAAGTATTTTGGCGGTAGTTGTGGGATTCCAATCATAATATTCACAAAAATAGTAGAAAAGCAATAATGCTTTAATTTAAAGAATTAATTTACGCTGAAACTGTTGAAGATTGCAAAGAGCTATTTTTTCAAATTTCATTTAAAGAAATAGCCTAGGCGCTTTTAAATGAATTTCAGGGTGTGAAGTGTCGACTTTTTTTCATTCACTGAAAAAAAGTGACACTGCTTTTAATTTAGGAATGAGCGATTTTAGTAGAAAATTATTTATTCATTTTTCGTTTTATTTTGACATGAACAAATTACAGATTTCAATAAATAAAGACGTTTCCCAAATTACCAGAACTGACCAACCCACTTGACTAAAATTAAGGCCAATAAAATTCTATACAAAATAGGCTTGGATTTGAATATTCATGAAATTTTAAAAAAATCATATAGACAACTCGTGTTAGCGTGCTTATTTTTCACACGTGTGGATTATTAAACTCGGCTGTGCCTAGTTTAATAACCCTCCACACTTGTGAAAAAAAGTTGCACTTCTAACACTTGTCGTCTAAATAACTATTTAAGTTTGATAAAATATTTAGAGAAAGGGCAATATAGAAATTTAAAACACCATCTAGTAAATGTATGGAGCCGACGTAAAGAATGGTGTTTATGTTACCGTACGAAAATAATAACCCATGGAAATAAATACTAACAACTATGTAGAGGCATCGATATGGATTTTCAAAGATATAGTTTTGCAACGTTGTCGTGTTTTTAATAATGCATGTGCTCTAATTGAGTATTTGAGTTTATAACTGACACCTTTGAAAATTATCACAAGCGCCGTTTACTTGTAGTTCCCGCTGTAGTGAACAGGAATTAGTATACATGGAATTTGTACGTATGGCAGAAGATATGTTTGTATCTCACATCGACGAATCATGCTATCATGTAACCCCAAAGTTAGACAGTAAAATGTTGTATAGCGTGTTTACTGACCTTGAAATGTGCGATTGCCCCTTTGGACAAAGTGGGCGATTTTGTAAACATATGTGCAGTACAAGAAAAGTTCAAAAGTTACGTTAAAACTGCACCTCGTCGTACCACTGAGTATAAAGTTGATTTTGCAAGAATTGCTTTAGGCCGAAGTGCGCCAGCGAATTTTTATAACATAAATCAGGAGACAAAACAAGTGTAAATAATTATAGACGAGGGCAGATATTCCCTCGAAACGTTCGTTATTAATATTTTCGTTATTTAATATTTTTAATTGTATGTACATGTAAATTTAATTTTTTTAAAATTGAGATCTATCTTATTTCATTTCATAAAACTAAAACAAATATTGGATATTAAATTCTTAAAAATTATTTATCATTCATTGGTCGAATCCCACTTACAGTATGAAATTGCTGGCTGGGGGGGCATATTAAAATACCATCTGATTAATTTAGAAGTTCTTCAAAAATATTTTTTAAAAGTTATATTTAATAAAGACCGTACATTTTCAAGTGATGTGTTATTTAAAGAATGTAATTTGCTAGATATCCGTCAGTTATATTGCTATAAAATACTTGTTTTACAACACAAAACGAGATATAGCTTAAAAGATATCGAACATGAGTATAATACACGATATAAATTTCATGCTCAAACACAGGTTGAAAATGCCAGCAAAACTATTGGACAGCGTTCCTACAACTATATTGCACCACGAATCTACTCTATGCTACCTCATTCAATTAAAAATTGCAGTAACAATAAAACATTTAAAGCAAAAGTTAAGGCCTGGATGCAAAATATGCCTAGAAATACTATACATGACCTTATTGACATAAAAAATACATAGACCAAGCACCAATCAGTATACTAAAACGGAAAAAAAACGAATTTTTTCATTACTACCACTGATCTCCATACAATATTTAGATATTAAAGCAATAGCTCACGCACAAGTTATAACTTCTGTGAGCTTATTCGGTTATGTCGTTTATTTCTGAAGTTTTAGCCTGGGGTGGTTACATTACATACTTTTACATTTTACGTTTGTTTATTGTCCAGTTTGTGGAATAAAATGTAATTTTCTTTAGAAATAAATGAATTATTATTATTATTAATTTGCAGAGTGGCGAAATACCCAAATAAGAATATGAATTAATTATAGACTTATTTCATTAAAAGTATAAGCAAAATAATTGAAAGATTTAGTAAAAGTTAGGATGATGAATTTCTTCAATACATTTGAAATATTATCTTTTAATGTTTTAATCAATATGGATTTCCATTTTCGTAATAATGTGGGAACTAATAAAGCAACTTAGAAACTTATAGATAATGTATACAGTAAGTTAGAGACCACTAAAAATACTTTAACTGTGGTCTTTGATCTAGCAAAGGCTTTTGACACGATTTGCCACAGTACCAAAGTACACAGTATCAAAAAATTACCGAATTGGTGAGTAGGAGTACTTCAAAGTACAGTTCTGGGCTCAATTTTGTTTCTCATAAATGTCTCGCTGTAATTAAATATCGAAGCTCAAATCACCTTATTTGCAGATGATATAGCCATTATATTTGAAGCAGATAACTGTCGAACTTATACTAAAGGTGGAAAATTAAATGGCTGTGATAATCCATAAATTAAATCGGTATTTCTTATTACCAAATTTGCTCAAAAGTAAATTTACATATTTTTCCTACAAACAATTACCTATTCAACCCATTATTTTTATTCATACCTTAAATTACATAAGTAATAATATAAAACATTGTAAATGTATAGGTGTTTACATATACGTAAATCAAAAATGGAATAAACATATCGAAGAACAAGTAATAAGTCTAAGAAAAACTTTATACAAATTCAAATTACTCAAAAATATAACCAAAATAGCAACTATAAAAGATATTTATTTTGATTTGGTACAATCCGTAATCCTGCGAGTTGATATTTGTTGCTTTTGAAATTCTGCAAAAAGTAGTTTTAAAAATTATATTTTAAAAAGATTATGGATTCACCACAATAACGTTATTTTTGGAATCTGAAGTATTATCTGTAAGGCAAGCATATGTATTTTCATTAGCTATTTGTTCTTATAAATACCAATATTCATTTACGAGATTTGCTCACAGATATAAAAGCAGAAGTAAGGAAACACTTTTGCGTGTTATGCCAAAAAAGAATCAAAGTCTACTTATTTATTCTCAAAATTATTTAATAACATTCGAAACCAAATTAAATGCTGGGCAACTTTAGCACATTTAAACTTAAAATTAAACAATCGATAAAAAGTAAGCCTATGGATTGCTATAGTAGGTATACACTTATTGGATGCTACTTCTTATTAGTACGAGTACTTTAAAAATACCTTATTTTTTCTATAACACATATAATAAATAGATATTTGATTTTCTGGTTAGTTAATTTGGAAATTTCTAATTAATTTGCTTATGACTTGGCCACACACAAGACTACTTCTTGGTCAGTTTATCATTATTAGTTTTTCTACAAATAAAATAAATAAAAATAAATAAATGAATTTATGAAAAAAACCCTATCTCCAAAGTTTCAATAAAATAATTCATTATTAAACATTTGAATTTCTATAGTTGAGTTTGTGAAGGATAAGAGGTTTATGAAGAGAAAGGTAAAAATAACCCATACATCAGTATATCTAAAAGCTAAAATGGACATACATTTTTTTCTAGAATTTGGCCACAAACGGGATTTAAAAAATTTAAAAAAACTAAGAAACCACAAAAGATATTATTTAAAGATGCATTTTATATCACTAAACTACTGGAGGTATTTTTACTACATTCACATTTTCTTCAATCAGGTAAAACGCATTGTAGCGCTACAACGAGGTGTGAATTGTCCTACAAAATCGCCTTCAAAATTGAAGCCAAAACACACCACGACTGAACGCATCAGAGCGCTGTAAAATGGTGTGTTCTGGCTTTACGCATCCCGGACTACGTGTTAGGAACTGTGAGTGAAGACTACTATTATACGTGGATCATAATATAAACTTTTAAACGGCATATAATTGTAACAATTGATAAATATACTGCAATAGACATTGATTGGAAGTAGTGCAATTGGGAAAACGCTAGGACTGCATTAATCAAGTCCTCGGTTCGAATCTTGCGGGGGCCGGAATTTTTCCGCAGCCTTGGCGATTGGAATCGGGCTCGGTGAGACTATTTACAGTTGGGCATCAAATTAACTGTGCTCTACTCAGAACCACAGACCTAAGAAATAGAGTAATAAGGTAAACACATCAATGATACACACCTCACACAATGGTTCTGCGTATAAAGGCTCGATCCAAATTTGTAACCCAAATGTGGGGCAACTAGAGCTTGTTACCGCCAGACGAAGCGTATAATGCACCAGCCTCTACACCGCAAGGTAAAACGAGGTTACCTACAATACATATATACATACACTTAATGTCGTTTCCACAAAGTTGCGATCTATGCTAATTCTATGAAAACATGACATTACTCTCATCTCAAAAAAATATAGGTAAAAAACTGCCTGGCAGGATAGCCATTACTAGTCTGGAATGCCATGAATAGATTTATCATTAGCTCTAAAACCTCCTCGAACTTTCAACAGTTTTTAACATAGTAATAACAATAACATGTAACGGAATAAAAACAGAGGAATGCATCAGAAGGTCTATTCGGCGAGTCGGCCGGAATGTTAGTAGTAATTACTTCAAAATAGTGAAGAAAGGTGAAGCTATTGCAGAGCTATTTAGAAGGTCTGGTTCCATACTACAAAATGTAGGTTCCTTTTCCAAGGACTCCAGCGTCTGCTAAAACAGGAGAGACTGATACTCTAGCAGCTAGGTTATGATAAGAAAGCCTTCTGGGGACCAAGTAAGTGTTTTCATGTATATTTCTATGAATGCAATTGGGATCTAGCTCTGTTTTTATTTGCTAAATTAAATTAATGACTTTAACCTCAAATAGGTTGGGTTATACATGCTATCAATTTATTATTTTGATTTGTTTAATATTATTTTTAAATATGTCGGCTTTTAACATAAATTGTTCTTGTTTTTTATTAAACGTATTCGTTTAAATACTGCTTATTTAACTACTGTAATTGCTATAATATGGGATTTTTAAACTAATGGGAACTAATCTCAAACTTCAAATATAGCGATTTAACCACACAAGATGGCTCTAAATTTTAACAATTGCGTCGGCTATTACGTAAGATAAAAAACGTAAGTAAACAGACGCCACTTTATCAGAATAATTAAGGGACGCCACCACAGAAAATTCACTTATTTATTATCAGGATAAACAAATTTCTGACCTTGTTTTGGCTTCTGCGATGGATATTTTAGCCTAAATCGGGCTCGCAGCAGGTCCCGCGACGAAATGGGTCCCTTATTCTCCTTTGACCTGGTGTACAAGCCGCCGATGTCTGGCCATCTGCCTGCAGCCCTTTCGCTACACTTTGCTCTTAACTCAGGTCCTTTGCAGCATACCTAGGGCTCCGCTGCTTTCCACGATAGCCGCTGCCTACCTCAAGCTTCCAGGTCTCCAAATAATCTCACTAGGACCTCCAAATTAGCAACCGAAAAACACCAGCTACACTCAAAACATAGTTGAACACTTTTGCCCTGTGCAGAAGTGTCAGGAGCTAATGCAAAATCCTCCGCAGCCTATCAAAGACTTTTTACTAGTTAAAACACTCTTTATAATTGGAAAATAGGTATTTATTAGCTTTTAAATGCATTTTTTGTAGGGAAGCTAAAATATACATCCAAATCTTGACTTTGCTTGCTCCAATGATTGTTCTTGTTGACATCGATCTTACATTGTTATTACTATATCAACGCCAGCTCTGATTACTATCTCATATTCAAGTCAAGCCTACCGCTAGTTTTACTACCTTTCTACAAATTTTAATTATCTCAAGGCCCATCAAGTGTGAGCCTATGTCAACCGTATAGTTTGATTTCACTTACGTCCGACCCTTTCACTATATCTCCCATTTTACATAGCAGTTATCATTTCACCTACTTATAGGGTTCCTTTAATAGAGATTCGACTGCTGACCTACCCCTTAGGTCAGTGTGGGTCTTGCACATATTACTGATGTTTACTATCCAATATTGGACGTTTTTCAGACGCAGCTTTTCAGCTAGCCAGCTTTCGCTGATAGCTTCTTCGCATGCATCTAGTTAAGTGTAAATGTTTATATCCCCTTATCGGTTTCGTACCCATCTTTACCTATTCTTACTTTTCGAACGATTTCATCCATAACCAAGTCGAACAAATATTGGCCGTCGCCTTTGATAATTTCGTAGTAACTTCTCAATGAACTTAATTGGCACACGTAGTTCTACAAAAATGATTTTGAAATCCGATATTAAGTTTGCTGATTTTGATGATTTTATGGGATGAGTCACTTATTTGAGTGCAATGAAACTACTAGTAATAACTTACAGTGGGATCCCTTGCCCACTTGTGTATTTTGAATATGCCCATCTAATGTATATTGTGGTGAACGAAAGTATTGTTGATTCATAGCTCGTTTTCCGCACATTAATATTTTTCCATATTCTTTTTTTAATCTTATTAATTACTTTATTACTTATTCTAACATACATATCCCTAACTATGCGGACCTTTTGCTGTTAGAATATTGTTACACAAAGATATTATATCACGCTAGAAGTTGTTTGTTTTTTCGATTGGTTTACCAGCATCAAACACTGTGGTGAAGTATTCTGTGACTCATGTAGAAAATATTTAAGATGTTTTGACAAGGAAGCTGTACCTGGAAAGATACGGAAATAAATTCGTGCTATTGGTAGAGGCGTTACCTGGTGTTATGCCTGCCGGTGAGGTACTGGGAAAAATTCCTACGAGGGGAATGTTCCTTTTCGCGATGGGAAATGTGCGGGCTCAGTTCTAGGTATGACTGACAGAACTGAAAATTATACAGTAAATTTAAGAACTCCATTGATTAAAATACCATCTTGGGGTACCTGCGAAATGCCAGCAACAAGCAATAGTAACCATAATTCCTATGAATTCTACCTGCTGCACGCGACGTCACGTAACGTGTAATATACACAGGTTCAACTAATCTTGTACTGATTTAACCGTTGGAAAGATGCGGTCATCTGTCCTGGTGTAGTTTAGTTTAGTTGCAACTCTCCAGAGATTAGAAGTGCGATGAGATAACATTTGTGTCGAGTTTGTGTCGTGGGGCTGGTCATATTCGGGAACTATTGAATGATGGGCTGATAATTAACTGATGTAAGTACATAACTCTACTTCAAGGTTGCTTATTAATAAGTAACATTGTTACAGGGATTTTGCTGCTTGCCTTTTATTACGTGTGCTTTTATTCTTTATTTTACTGGGCAGTTTGCTGCTCTTTGCTGTGCTGTATTTGGAGGTTTGGTTCTGGTTTTAGCATTTCCTTGTCTTTATCATTTTTCGTTGTTGCAAATTGATTGATTTGATCGTGTCGCTACGGAGCCAGAGAGAACTTGCGACTTCGTCAATGCTGAAGATATGTATATTTATTCGTGATCGTAATTCAAAGTGCATAAGCTAACCTTCAAAAAGTTCAATAATCCGATAATCACGATTCATAATGGCAACGGTACACTATAAATTTATGGGTACTTCTAATGTGTATTGATCTGTCAATTAATCAAAGTTTCATCTGGTATCTGTAAAAATAGCATGATCACGTCATAGATAGGAAATTGGACTTACCTCCAATCTTCTATCATTAGTTTTTATATCTGAATTAAACCTTTATATTAACCCTATACGAGTATATTGACAAAAGCTGACAGTGTAAAATTTACCACTATGGGTTATTTAATTATTTGCCGACTTGTATCGATTTAAATAAATATCACTTGGATTACGTAGAACCCACTCTTTGTTATTACTATAGCGAACTATAGTTTATCTAAAAGTCTTCAACTGTTGAGGGTGATTTTGAAGTTACAATAGTCAAGATTATAACTAAACCTTCCAATGTTCGCAACTCGCTATGCGAATTACATTGAAGTGCCATACGAAGGTCTTTCGGGTTAGGTAGATTATTTTAATTTTCTATTGAGTATTGCAGCGTTCTGCGATTAAATAAGTTAGAAACGCCTCATACCGCCCGGTCATTTTACAGTTTTCCTTTATGCGCGTTACCAAATTTTCACCCCAATAATCCTTCTGTGGCTTCAATAGTATCTTGTTTATCATCCGGTAGATCGAGTAGGGGAAGTATTTCTCCGCTCAAAGATAATAACAACATATTGGATTTTTCTGCTTTATTCCAAAAATGATTTTAACATTGAAAATGTTTAACGAATTGGAGATGTCACGCTAGTACGGGGCTCGTTTAGCGATTTGTGTGACGCTTGGAAAATTCGCAGTTTTTGCGAATTTTTGAGCGTTGTACGCATTGCAGGTGAATGCTGTTGGCATCATTTTGAAGATCTCGTTAAGGGCGAACTTTCTGGGAAGTTTGTAAAAATGTAAGATTCGAGGGGGCGAAAATACGGGAGTTAAAACGATTTTTTGGACACGAAAGCGATCGGTGCTGTTACATCGCATACTTTTTGAAAGATCCAAATGTGATTTGGGGCTAGTTGGAAAGAAAATGAACCAACGCTCATCGTACTGGCTGTTTTAGGGGATGCGATACACGGGGACGAAGTTACAGGATAGAAATCTGAGGCGCATTTGTAGCAAATTGGATGTTGGCATAAACAGGGGGTAAGAAAAAATGTCGAATTTTGTTTTTGGCAGTATGTGGACGAATTTGTGGGTTTTTAATAGTTTTGCAACTTAGGTGGATTTAGGGGTTGCAAAATGGGAAAACCGTTATAATTATCAGAAAATTTGTAAAATTAATATTTATGTGAAATGCGCTGTTTGGAGACTTTCTACTGTTCGATTTTATTTTATACGAGAATTCGGGATGTGGGAATTTTGCTGCCCAGATGGATTTGAGGATTGCAAAATTGGGAAAACCGTTATAACTACCAGAAAAACTTTAAAATTAATATTTGTCTGAAATTCGCTGTTTGGAGACCTTCTACTGGTCGCTTTTATTTTTTAAACGAGTTGGGGATGTCCGCATTTTGCAGCATAGGTGGGTTTGGAGATTGCAAAATGGGAAAAACGTTATAATTATCAGAAGAACCTTCAAATTAATATTTGTGTGTAATTCGCTCTTTAGAGACTTTCTACTGGTCGGTTACATTTTTAAGAGAATAAAAGATGTCGAAATTTTGCGGCACATGTAGATGAGAAATCCTAAAAAAGTAATAATTATCAGAAAAACCTTAAAATTAGTATTTGTATGAAATTCGCTGTTTGGACACTTTCTACTGGTTGATTGTATTTTTTAAGAAAGTTCGCAATGTGGGAATTTTGCAACCTAGGTGAATTTGCGGGTTGCAAAATAGGGAAAACAATATAATTATCAAAAATCCTAAATATTGATATTTGTGTGAAATTCGCTGTTTGCAGACTTTCTACTGGTCTATTGTATTTTTTAAGAAAATGCAGGATGTTTGAATCTTGCAGCTCAGGTACATTTGGGGGTTGCAAAATGGGAAAAACTGTTGTAATTATCAGAAAAAAATTAAAATTTACATTTCTGTGGAATTTCTTGTTTGGAGACTTTCTACTGGTCGATTGTATTTTTAAGAGAGTTCGGGATGCGGTTGTGAGGGAGGATTATCTTATTTTTCTCAGTTTTTAAATAAGGAAGATGTGCATTTTTTAAATACTGGCCCTTTGTGAAATTATAGATTTGCAAGTAAATAGTAAATAGGGTGTCGAATTGTATTCTTCTCTAACATAAATAATATTTCGTGGGTTAAGGTTATCCCGCGCTGCACTTGTTGCAGAATTGTAGTGGCCACTGTCAGAGTTGGGATGTTAGTGTCAGCTGTTTGTACTAAACCTTAATGCGGTATAGTAATAGAAAAAATTGATGGGGACTTTAGCAATATACACGGAAAGTTACTTAGTTTAGACAGTCTAAAAGCTTTTAATAGTAATTTACGTTACAAGGCCGGAAAATTACTTATTAATGTACGAGTTTAGAATTTCTAAACGAGTAATCTAATAATATTTTACGGCCGTGTATCGTACAATATTTTATTTCATACTGTTTGAAAAAGAACAAAAGGAGCGGCTGTGAAAATTCAAATGTATGGATATGTTGGTGGCACCTTAAGTCTGTCAAATTCGATGTTAGCAGGTTAAGTTTTGCGTCAGTCTGTGTCAAAACTGACGGAAAGCCTAACCTGATAACCTCGAATTTGACATAGACTTACAGTGTCACCAACTTATTATTCAGCAGTAGTCTAGCAACACTTTCCGGCCTTGTGATATAATGTTCCACTTTCCGGCTTTGTGATGTAATGTTCCACTTTCCGGACTCAAATTAATGACGTAAAGTCGTATTTGCCGGACAGTATAAAATAAAATATATTTATTGAACAATTAACACCAAACTAAAGATACATATCGACTAAACAACTCACATATAATCCCTTTTTCACACTGCCCCGTTCCTCCTAATGAAATCATCTTCACTCCAGTTCTTATATTTGCTATTAAAGCACGTTTGATGAGCAAACAAAATAAACTATGAACAATAATATGTGGAGCCGCCGATCGGACGGCTTGTAATTATCAGAACTATTTAAAACAGCTAATAAATATAATATTAAGAATGACTCATATAAGTAATACATCTTTAAAAGTTATATAAAAAAACTGAATGTAATATCGAATTGAACATCTTTATCTAATTATTGCAAATTAATACCAGAATTAGTACCAGATACTGAAAAGAACTTCGCAGTAACGTTTCAAGTGGCGTATAATAAACAATAATTATACAGATGTGAACGATTTTAAAACTTTTTTTTATTTCTATTTCTTGCAAAGTTTTCAGATTTTGCAAATTTTATGTCAGACTTGAAAATTAGCAAAATTCATTTTCAATGCATTAACGAAGGTTGGTAAATTGCAACTTCTGTAATTTTTTTACATTATCTCAAATTGTTTGTAAATATTACATACAGTTTATTGCTTAATTGCAATCTCTCAATCCTCGAATTTGACTTCTCGGTCTCAGGCCGTGGAATATTGATTTTTAATTCTGAATATTCGGTTATTTACTATACCTATATTTTTTACCAAGAAGTCTTCAACTTCATTCATTTTTGTGAATACACTATGCGGTGCTGCGTTTAATAAAACCTGTTGTTTTGTTAACTGATTTTGATGGTTGTCAGTTGCATTAAGTTGCATTTTCTTATTTTGTTCCCTGCATTTTTAACTTTTTCTCTTTGTTTATTTTCTTGTTCTTCCCTATATTTTCCCCCCCTCTCTATCTTTTCTGCTGCTCTTCTCTCTGATTTTCATCTCCTTTGAAATGCGCATTAATGCTCCTACTTTAGTAACGTTCATTCTACTATTCTTTCGCTTTGTCATGCAAGCTATACCATTTTCAAGACTTTCAACTTCCAAGAAGCTTCTGTCCTGTAGTAAGAAATTATATCACTTCTGTCACCAATTGTAACGCTCCGCTCCGCTTGAAAGCTGAATATTTATCAAAATATGACTTTTACACCTCAATTTTGTATGAGAATGAGAAACCATTCTCCAAAAACAATTCCTACTATCTCCCTATTTTTATACATAACGACCCACCATTTCAACTACATTCTTTTCAATATTTTCAAACCTAAAGCTTCTAAACATTTTGGAAAATTAACTGATTTCTTAGATACACGAATCACAATTCTAGGAATAATATTATCATGGAAGATAATTTAGTTATTATTTATATATCTAATTACATTATACTTTATTTATTTATACCAATCATGCTGTGCCCTATAATACCCTATACAAAGAAAAATCTGTTAGCCTCCTTAATTTGAAGAAATAAAAATATACTTAAAATAAGGTTCAAGCAGGGCTGAATCCGTAAATATAAAATTGGAATTAAAACGTTTTGGTTGTTTATAGGTTTATACATATATCTGCATCCATCCATAAAAAATTGGTACAGCTAAATGTGAACAGACCTAATTGAGCTGTAATATGACGAATTCAAGCAAACTCCTGTTATTACATTGACACCTTTAACTTAAAACTAAGGTGGCAACCTTAAACGAAGATCAGAAAGCAATAATTCGAACCAGGTGGGTGAGTATAATGGCAATTGCGCCTGAGATAAGCTTTAACAAGATCACTGTTTTATTCGCTAAAAAGCAATTGTGTTACTAGAACAATTACAGGAAAACAAAGCATAATTATACAACTAAAATTTTCAACCATTAGAGTATCTTGATATTTTGACTGTCTTAGTTTTCTATAAAGGCTATGGTATATTTATGTGTATGTAATTCTGATATTGGTTAGTAGCTTTATTGTCCAAAACTCAGCAGCAAATTCCTTTATAAATAATTTATATAATATTTCTTTAACACTCCCTGTAAGTTTTCTGTTGAGAACTTTTTTAACTTAAAAGAATTAAGAATTTAGGGTAAAATGATAATTTTCTACATTTAATTATACGCCCAAAATTACTTCCCTTTATATCTCAGTAACGTAATGCTTGTTGTTGAAGATGTATTTACACGTTCTTAAATATTTTATAAGCAACCGCAACAACTCTTTCTTCGTACATTTTATTTGTGTCGAAAGAAAAAAAGGCAATATTATTGATTGGGTGATGAATTAATTTTTCAGAAAATCGATTGCTTTATTACTCTCAAATGGAGTAATGCAATAGGGATTAAACTTACCTTGTTAAACAACTAATGTATATTCTATTTCAGAAACAAATATTATTATATTATTCTGCAGAAGTTAGAGGTAAGGCTCCTCGGACTTAGTATTAGAAATGCTATTTAATAGCCAACTGATCTCCTATTGTAGCACCACTTTCTTTGGGACTTGAATAATATATTGCACAAGCACACAACGTTCATTCACTTAAAGATTTATCCTACAGTATGTTATCGATTTACTGCGCAAATGTTAAACAATGTACGGATACAGCTGAAACAAGGAATTTTATTCTATGGAAATTAATCAAATTCGTTTTAACATTTAGTTAAATATATTATCAATGGAATGACGCCTCTCAGCAGCCACAGGTACGTTTAAAATACATAAAAAGACTTGGTATAGTTGAAAAGAGGTTATTCGTTGAAAATTAGACGTTAAACTTTTATCAAACAGTTAACTTAAGCTAAATTGAGCGTTGATTTTTAGTAACCTTTTTTACTATTCACATAATTAACGTTTATTAAACGTGTTGATGTAAAACGCATATATTACGTTTAAAAACACGAAAATTTAACATTTTTCATATTACGTTAAAATTACGTTAATATAAAATGCTTTTTGATTAATAGTCGACTCTTAAGGTCCAACTTACATTGTTACAACAACGTGATAATAACGTTTTCGCATTGCGTTTTGACGTCCTTGATTATAAGTGCTGTTTAGACTAGCAGTTAACTTAAAACATAGACATGACGTTTATAAAAACACGAGAACTTAACATTTTCCACATTACGTTAAAATAACGTTAATATAAAGATCCTTTTAAGTCAATAGTCAACTTTTGACGTCAACATGACTTTCATACTACAAAGCAATAATTACGTTTATTTACTATCAATTGTTTATTTTCGTCATATGTACAAAATATTAAAAGCTACTCATAACACTATAGGGATTTTTCAAATTGTTTGTCCTCAAATCTCTCTTCGTTTGTCAACTGAAGTCGCCGTTTTATTCTGTTATACTGGCACAATAAAGATTATTCGGAAAAACGAACTTCCTCCTATCGTTAATACTTGAAGCAAATAAAAAGTAATTTTTTTCTCCAATAGAACGTCGTTTCAACGTAAAAAACAAGTTAACGTAATATGCTTATAACGTTAGCACCTAACTGAAAATTGCTTTAATAATATGCCGGTTTAATGTATAAAGCACCCACATTTTCTGTTGAAAGGCAACGACGTTAGAACGTTAACATATAGGTGTGAGTGCGATAACATGACGTTTAAAAAACATCGACTTGGCAACCAAACGTAAAAAACACGTTAAATAGTCGGACACAATGTTGAAGACTTACGTGATTTGGATTGCATTAGAACGTACACATATAAGGGTCTTATTTGGTCTAGACTTAATAAGACTATTACAGGGTAAGATAGAATCAACCCTATGACGTTGGAGAACTGGTTGACTTTCGCGACACTTCGACGTTAATATAACGTTTGGTCCAAGGTTATGTTTCAATGTTAGTTCAACGTGCCTGTGCACATTGGGCTTCTTCGACGTGTCAGTAATAGATGAACAAAATATATCGTTATATGATGCCTCTTTCGCCATTTTCAATATCAAATGTGTACAGGTAACATTTATTGAATTACGAACTTTTTAAAATTAGAAATAGTGTGTGGTACACTTTTAGTTTGTTTAAATGAAAGATAATGCAGGTTTGGTGGATTTTCTTCGTTGAAAAATCGTAGCAGTTAGTTGAAAAAGTTATACGCCAATCCCTCCCTAGCTTTGAGCTTACAAAAGAAACGCTAGATGTTAAATTACTCCGCTAAAAGGCATTTACTGCCTCGTTTAGTCGAATTCACATCTTGCTTCACTCACATTTAAATCGAATGCAAAGATAAATGTGGGCGAAATTTACTATTCTCTAGGTTAAGGTGCTTATCTGCTTATAGTCGCTGTAATCAAAAAGCGTTCTTATCATACAAGAAAGCTGCACAAAAAAGCTAGAAACAGCCTCGATATACGACAATCTGATAAAGCTACTGGGCAATATGCTACCTTAACCTTTCGGGAACATCCGGAGCTTTTTAAACCAGGCGGCTGCTCTTTTGAAAGCTTTACAAAGCCCACATATTTAGAAAGTTTTCGTATATTTATATCTCGACAACCACACAACTGAATTTGAAATAGGGAAACGACATTCGACAAGTCGGTGCTGTGTATAAAAGTGGATTTCGTATAGAATGCGTGAGGAGATTCCCGATTCAATTCCAAGGTGAAGAACTCGCTTACTTACCCCTTGGATTCGCTCTGATAAAAGACTGCTCGCTTTACCTGAAAGAATGATACGAATTTCGGCTTGTATTTGCCTTTTTTCTGGCGCTGTTATCAAGGAATTCTAGAAACACAATTCTTCTGGATCTATAGGGTTTCTTTTCCTCGTTTCCGGAATTTCCTTATTTTTTATTGTGTATGTGAAATTTTATATGGGGAAACACGAGGGTTATAAAAGAGCAAGGGTGCTAGCAGAGCTTAGTTGAAATATTCAGCCGCACGAGGTGCAGTTTTATTACATCTTGATCAGAGCACAAAGCTGCATTCGGTGCTTGCACATAAATCGCGCAATAAATCGATACCGCAGATAATTCCCTTCTCCATTCCAGTAAACCTTTAGATCCGTTCATAATAGAAAGTAATAAAGTTCTTAGATTGCCCCAGGCTTTTGTTATATTCAGATGGTGTGCACCAGCAAAACAACAGAATTGATTTTATAGAATGCAATATCTCCAGCGTATCGGACGTGACCACGTATTTATTTTATCAGAGGCGTTCTGGCGCAAGAGTTGAGTTGACAGGGTTAACTACTGCTATCCATTTAGAGAGACGGACTCGATAACAACGTTTGCTTTCCTACAAATTGGTCGTGAAGTGGAACATTCCTACAAATTGCCACACAAATCCGAATAGCGGATTGAATTAGCAGAGGTTGCAATAACATCGCCCTTAATTTGCAGAATATTTTGGCCGCTGACTAGACCAAAGTTTCAGAAAGTTGTCAAAATACCTGCGAAACAAGCCGGGATTACCGAAAGGACGCCCTCGAAGCGAATTGTAAGCCCTTCCGCAAAAATTGCCTAAGACAGTTGTCAACAATTTAAGAACTTCGATAAAACATAAGTGACATTCAAAAAGTTTCCTCGAAGTTATAGAAGTGCGAACCCTTCAGCCGAAGCTGAAGCATCACTCTTTATTTTCGAAAACAAAGTAGAATCGCTGTCGTATTAGCTCCCGGCATTACGTAGGTGTTGACCTTAAGTACTATAGTTGAAATCGATAAGGGTCAACATCCCGAGCTCGTTAATTTGTTTCCGATGACCATTTATCTTGCGTTTGGAGACGACAAGTCATTAGATTTACTAGTCGTATCACATTTCCAGCAGTGGGCAAAGGGTTCTTATGGTAATAAGGGCTTAGGGCGTTCCTGCAATGCCTTTGTCAGCGATACAAAATTTCCCATAACCGCCACTGAGGTATTAAAATGATACCTGCTTTGTAGCAGAACAGTGAGCGAAAAATCGTTGAACTGAACGAGATTTAATTACCAATTAGGTCTTATGGAAGGAGACAGCGTATAAACGGGGATTTTAAGGGTTTGGCTCGTAATATGACCTCTCTAAAGGGGCTCTCCAAGTATGCCAGCCGATCAGTTTGCTAAATTTATAGTTGATCTTTCAGTGCGGTACAGCTCTTAAAAATGCAATAACGCTGCGGTCGCTTCGGTTCGGAATTTGAACGGCCTTTGGAAAATTCTTGAGATTGCGGAATTTTAGGCAAGATTTTATAAATAACAGTTCCTTATTAATATAAGGAGCTTTCAGCTTCGCTCCTGAATTAAGCATTGACTAGGGAAGGCAGTAGGCAGTAGGCAGTATACATATCTGATACTTAAACCTGGAAAAAAACTTGACAACTTTCGCCTGCGACAGTACCTTTACATAATAAAATTAACACTAAAAAATTGAGAAACCTACTGATGTTGATCTACCTTTCTAACTGAAACAAATTTGATGATCTTGACGTCAAATAATTCGAGTTCATTTCGGATAACCAATATGTTTAAGCCAGTCGTATACCAGATTGTTATATAAAACAATAGAATTTAACTAAACAAGTAGATGTTTATAATGAAGAAGACGAAGAAATCTATTTAGTATATTTTGTTGCAAATGTTTGGTGATAAGTACATTTTTATGCTCATCGCCAGATTTTGTAAATCTTGTACTACCTACAAAGATGTACCGTGAGATCATTTAAATGTATAATTAGAGTCGCCTGTGATTCGTGTTATACGTTTGGTAGTACTGACGAAACCACACGATATTAGTACAGTCAAAATAAATTTTGACCTGGGAAAAATTGCAACACAAATGATTTTTTTTTTGCATTATACTGTGAAAAGGGTGTATTTTAACATACTCTATATCCCCATTAATCAGGGGAAATCAGTCAAAATCTAAGATGGGGACTGAATTTGCCTTTTCCTCTATTTTGCTGCATTTATTGCCGTAAAAGAGATAGTGCGCACTCAAAATAGGTACTTATTATGTACTGAAGCATGCCATTTACATCAACTCAAAATCCCCATTAATGCCGGCCCAGGAAATCTGTCAAAATCGTAGATGGCAGCTGAATTCGCCATGTTTGTCATTAATACACAGGCAGTTCTCATATAAATAAGATGATTACATGTATTGTGTATTACACATCACATGCACTTTTATTACACATCAGACTTACAATAATAAGAAAACGTAATTTCAATGTAGGAGGGGTGATCCCTATGCGCCGTCCCCGACCAACTTTCGGTTACAAAATTAAAATTTATATCACCTTATTTTTCTACGTAATCTCCTTTAAGCCTAATACATTTATCCCACCTATGCTCCAGCATTGTAACGGCTTCCTGGAAGAAGGATTGTCCAATATCTGCAAACCACTGATTTACAGCATCTGTTACTTCATTATTGCATGAAAATTTCTTCACCCGAAGCTATTCCTAGAGTTTGGCGAACACTCTGTAATCACTAGGGGCGAGATCTGGAGAATATGGCTGATGTTCAAGTTGTTCAAAGCCTGCATTGGCTATGGCAGCCATAGCAACACAAGAAGTGTGGCTCGGTGCATTATCCTGGTGATACAGAACACCACGTTCCAATTTGCCACGACGTTTTTCCTTTATAGCTTGGCACAATTCTAAAGAAGTAAATAACATTTTATATTATGTTTTCCAATTATAAATATTTAATGTCTTCACATAAAAAAAAATTAATTTTAATATTGTCTTGGTAGAAATGTGAAATTTTGAAAATATTTAAAAAATTTAAAAATGAATTTTTAGCTAAAGTTAAAAAAATAAGTGTTTTCTGGTCTTGAGCTTGCTCAGTTAGCTAAAGATAACACACTCTAAAAAAATCTCATTGAAATCTTATTTAATTTATGAAAAAGGGCAATTTTTGGATTTTGACAATTTCGAAAAACTCAATTTTCTCAATAAGTAAAAATCACTCGGTATGTATGATAGAGGCTAAATAGGTTTTCAGAGAAGCACAAATTATTGACGTAAAAGTTTTTTTGAAAAATAAAAAAAAAAAATTTTTCCTATATTATGCCGATGTTTTGGCGGACGCTGTATAACGATACGTATGAAAGTAATTTAAAAGTATGATGTAAATGGCATGCTTCAGTACATAATAAATACCTATTTTAAGTGCATATTATCTTTTTTCCGGCAATAAATGCAGCAAAATAGAGAAAAAAAAAGCAAAAATCGGAGAAAATTCAGCCGCCATCTAGGATTTTGACCGATTTCCCGGGCCAGGATTATTGGGGATTTTGAGTATGTTAAAATACACACTTTTCAGAGAATAATGCAAAAAAGAATCATTTGTGTTGCAATTTTTCCCAGGTCAATGGTATTTTTACACTATTTTGACTGTACTATATCACAAATCTAAAATTTTGTCAGTAATTATTTCAGCACTTCTTCGAAAATGCATTCTTACGTATATTATTTAACACACTTCATTAGGAATCTGGTAGTAATTTAACGGAGAAATAATTGTTAGTTATGAATCAAAGGAGTGTAACGATAGTTTCGAAGCACATTTTTGAAAAAAAAAAAATTTTAATTTTTGTGCCGCCATCTCGCTACATTTTAGCTCGGTATTTTATCGCACGTTTTGAGTGGGAGTCATGCGGTGCGCGGCTTTTCGCTGTGCGTCTTTAACGCAGCCGTTTTCTCCACTATTTGAATGCCTCGTCAGGGTTTGAACTAACGCAAGCCCCAAAATCGTATAAAAGCAAGCGCTCCGAGCAGAAAGAACAATTCTGTCAGTCCGCCTACCTTAACCAATAACCTCTCATAAACCCGAAGAAATTACATGGGTTGTGCAAAAGATCGAACTTGGCGCTGGTCTATGAAAAATACAATTACCGTCCTGTCCTGGTAAATACTTCGGCACCGATTCAAGTGACGAACATTCGCTTAATACCCCGATTCGGAAATTGGCGCTGGTTCATGTGATGTGTCCATCTCTTTCGTAGTTTCTCCCGAACACCCTGTATAGTATAACTTGAAATCATCTGAGGAAGTTATAAATCTCGCAGCTCCCTCGTATAAGTCCAGTATTTCGCTGTAAGACACGAATCCATCTAGCGGCCGCCCAAACAAACAACTTCGAAATCGCCCCTTACAAAATTATAGTAGCATAATCCGGACAGAGGTGATCTCACCTACAAGATTCATGAATATTACAGCACTCCTATCACCTAATAACGATCAATTAGCTTGAATACAAAAGCTAACAAGTTGCAAACTATGCGAGTCTTTATAAACAATTCAATTCAAAATAAAATGACCAATAATTTCTGTGCAGTCAACCAATAACCGCCTTCAATTTTCTTCTTATTCCAATATTTACATCAAAAATTCATATAGTGACAATATTTACGTCAAAATACATAACCAGTTCTTTTGCTTCGATTTAGTTAATATTTAGATTGGACTATTTTGCAGGTTTGTGCATTTATTGAACTGTATTATCAGGTTTAATACCAGCCATGACCTTAACGAATCGCTCTGAAAGGTACCTCTTCTGATGTTTAAGGTTATAGTAACGATGGTTGTATTGTTGATATCACGGTTTATTGTCATTCTACAGGTTTTTAAATGTGAGAAAGCGTGTTATCCTAAAATATATTTTTCTACACCTGTAACTAAAATGGCATTTAACATACTAACATACAAGTCACAAGCCACAGCCAAACTAAAATCAAGTTAGTACATTGAAGATTGTCAAGCACAATTTGACGTAACCTAATAATCAAAATCTTAATGAAATAATATGCTGTTAATTTGTGTAAATTTGTGGTCGTAGAAAAAGTACAATATGTAATACACTATATAAACCCGTCTAGACACTTGTTTATTAAACACTCACTATGCTACGCTCTGCTCGTGCATAAAAAACTCTAAAGTGACATTTATAAACCTTGTTACATAATATGCTATTATACAGTGTCCGCCAGAAAGTCGGCATAATATGGGAAAATTCTTTATATTTGATTTTTCAAAAAACAATTTTGCGTCAATAATTTGTGCTTGTCTCAAAACCTATTAACCCTTTATCATATATACCGAGTGATTTTTACTTATTTAGAAAATAGCGTTTTTCGGAATTGTTAAAATCGAAAAAGTGCTATTTTCCAGAAATTACGTAAGATTTCAATGATACTTTAAAGATTTATAATTGGAAAAAATAATATTAAATGTTAATTACTTCTTCAGATTTTTTATTATTTACCAAAAAGTTGTATGTTTGCATAATTTTTACGTTTTCCATGCAAGGTGCTTTTTAGGAGAAATTATTTTCAATTCTAATTAATATCTATTTAAATGGCTTCCAGAAACTCTAATCTAGCCCTATTAATGGAGTAGTGTTACAAAAATTCTGTAAATGTGCTTTTACAATTGTCTAAATGAGGAGATTTTTCTTTATCCAATTTACATGTTCTAAAAAATCTCGTCATTTAGACAACCGTAAAAAACATTTACAACATTTTTGTAACAGTACTCCATTAATAGGGCTAGATTAGAGTTTCTAGAAGCCATTTAAATAGATATTAATCAGAATTGAAGAATATTTCCCCTAAAAAGCGCTTTGCATAGAAAACGTAAAAATTATGCAAACATACTACTTTTCGGTAAACAATAAAAAATCTAAAGAAGTAATTAACATTTTATATTGTTTTCTAAAGTTATAAATCTTTAAAGTTTTCACATAAAAAAGTTGAATTTTAATATTAAGTCGCGGTATGTGAAATTTTAAAAAATATTTAAAAAATTTAAAAATTAATTTTTAGCTAATGTTAAAAAAAATAGTTGTTTTCTGGCCTTGAGATTGTTTAGTTAGCTAAAGGTAACACACTCTATTATTGGAATCATACTTAAATTCCGAAAAATAACACTTTTTCGAATTTGACAATTTCGAAAAACTCCATTTTCTAAATAAGTAAAAATCACTCGGTATCTTTGATAGGGGGTCAATTATTGACGTAAAAAGTTTTTTTGAAAAATCAAAAATAAAAAAATGCCCATATTATGCCGATTTTTTGGCGGACACTGTATATTTGAAGAGCTTCGGTTAACCATCTTAGTGGAATGGAATTGTAAACTTCTTCACAACCAACAAATGCACTATACATGTTTTTTTACAGTAACAAACTTACTCCATGCATACATTATCTATTACCAATTGCTCTTTACACTCTTCCAATTATCCACATCCCTTTTGCTGCTGAGCAACTATCTGATGTTCTGAATAGTGGATATTTGGCATTAGCTCATTAGTCTCTACTAGACTGATTAGCCATATCGCTGTTCTTCAGATTAAAAGGTATATACTTTCTCGTGCTAAGAATTTATGCATTGTTCCAGGTTGTCTGATAATCTACAGATGTGCTAAATATTTGTATGTATTGGCAACATTCTTGTAAAAATAATTTTTTTATGGCCGACCAAAAAATATGCAGTTTCTGGAGATTTTTTTCGCCAGAAAGTAACGTTTGGCCGGTCAAGCTCGGAAAACGAGAATTAGGGACCGGTAAAATCTTTTATTTGTTCCTTACTTGTAAACATCAATTTATCA
>CALNHX010010657.1:0-38332 GCA_940337035.1 Agriotes lineatus | reverse complement strand
GATAGACCTAATACGTATCCACAAAATTTTGACGAAATTTTTAATTTGAGAGGAATTTCGTTTCCAGTAAAAATCAAAGACATTCCCAAATTTGAGCGTAGAAATCCCAACATATCTATTAATGTTTATGGATTAAGAAAAAATAAGATAGTTGGTCCATATTATAGAACCAAACAGTGGAAAGACAACCATATTAATCTATTGTATTTGAGAAAAACAAATAAAAAGGATGGAGAATCGAATAGCCACTATGTATGGATAAAAAATTTATCTCGATTGTGTCGGCCTCAATATTCAAAACATGAGCATCGTTCTTACATATGTGACAGATGTCTTCGTCGTTTTTCAAGCGATATACGACTAGTAACTCATCTGGAGGACTGTAGTTTAACGAAACCTGTTCGAATAGAATTTATGAAACCGGGGGAGAATGAATTGTATTTTAAAGAACATCAGTTTGGTTTACGACACGGCTTTGTGATATATGCTGATTTTGAATGTTTAACAGTTCCGGTCATCAATTTTGACAACGAAGATATAACAAGGAATGCGTATACAAAACCCTATCAAAGTCATGAGCCTTTTGCAGTTGGTTATCAGGTAGTTTGTTTGTTTGATGAGTCTTTATCACATTTTCATTCATATCGAGGAAGAAATCCGGCCAAGTGGTTTATAGATCAGCTGAAAATTGAAACGAAAATAATTTGTGAAAAGATGCAAGTTAATCTTCCCATGCTACCTCTTACACCCGAAGAGCAATCCGATTACGATAATTCCATGCACTGCAAGTTTTGTGTACAACCATTTCAAGACGGCATCATCAAGACTGCCGACCATGATCATTTAAATGGAAAATATAGGTATGCACTGTGTCAAAGCTGTAATTTAAATTATAAATCTGGAAAATATATTCCCATAATCATGCACAATCTATCTGGTTATGACATGCATTTCATAATAACAGAACTGAATTTTGACACTCAACCTATTACCGTTCTACCCATAACAACAGAAAACTATATTTCCGTAACGAAGACGTACTATGACTATAAATGGAGATTCATTGATTCTTTTAGATTTTTACCTCGTAAGTTGGAAACTTTGGCAAATAATTTAAAAAAAGATATGTTTCATTACACAAAGATTGGATTCCGTAATCAAGAACAATTTGATTTGATGGTAAGGAAATCGGTTTTTTGTTACGATTACGTCACTTCATATAATAAATTAGATGAAACTCAACTTCCACCTAAGGATAAATTTTATAATTTGCTTAAAGAAGACGACATTTCCGATGAAGATTATTTGCATGCGAAGAAAGTGTGGCAGACTTTTAATGTTAAAACTTTGGGCGAGTATTCTGATATCTACTTAAAGTGTGACGTATTAATTTTATCGGACTGTTTCGAACAGTTTAGAAATTTGTGTATGGATGTATATCAACTTGATCCAGTACATTTTTATACGGGGCCAGGTCTATCATGGAAATCGGCTTTAAAGAAGACAGGTGTTAAATTAGAATTGATGACAGACGTCAATATGATTTTATTTGTTGAGAAAGCTATTCGCGGAGGAATTACGCAGTCTTCACATAGGTACATGAAGGCTAACAACGAGCAAATGAAAGATTTCGATAATACGGAACAGCAGCGCCATCTGTTATATGTTGACTGTAATAATTTATATGGAACTAGCATGTCAGAGCCGCTTCCGACAGGTGGATTTTGTTGGTTACAAAATGATGTAGTTGAAAAGTTGCAACAAAAAATACAAAACATTGATTGGACGGACGAAAAGCTACTGCAACAGGCAATATCATCAAATTATAGCGATCGTTTTTGTTTAAATATATTAGATCTCAATACACCCGAGGATGATGATGATGAAGAAACCTCTTCACACTCTCTTCTCTTAGAAGTTGACTTAAAATATCCACCCGAAATACATGATGAACATGTGGAATTTCCATTTTGTGCTGAACATCGTGTTCCACCAAACAATACGAAGGGTAATACCAAGTTAATGTTAACTCTGTTCGACAAAGAAAAATATGTTTTACACCTTAGGAATTTAATTCAATGTTTAATACATGGGTTAAAATTAGAAAAAATTCATAGAACACTAAAGTTTAAACAATCAAGGTGGTTAAAATGTTATATCGATCTAAATACTGAATTACGTAAACAAGCAAACAACGAATTCGAAAAGGATTTCTATAAGTTAATGAATAACGCGTTCTTCGGTAAAACTATGGAAAATATTAGAAATCATAGAAGTATGAAGTTAAAGACTTCCTGGAAATCTGCAAGAAAATTAATAGCTCTTCCAAATTTCAGGTCTTGCACTATTTTCAAAGAAGATCTAGTGCTAGTAGAACTGAACAAGGACAGATTGACATAATAAACCCGTATACTTGGGACAGATAATTTTGGATTTGTCAAAATTGATCATGTATTCATTTCAGTACGATTTTATTAAGAGCGTTGTCTCAAAAAGATGTCCAGCCACGTTACTCTACGGAGACGCAGATAGTTTTATCTATAGTTTTCAAGACATTGGAAAGGGAAACATTTACGATATAATTAGAGAGGAAGCGTTAAAAGGAAAAGATAGTATTTTCGATACTTCAGATTATAAACTAGATAATCCGTATAAAATTCAGCGAGTAAATAAAAAGTCGCTAGGAAAATTTAAGGATGAATTGAATGGCGAACAAATGACTGAATTTATTAGTTTGCGACCGAAGATGTATGCTATGAGAAAAAATGGAGAAGATTTTATTAAGAAATGTAAAGGTATAAACAAAACTGGGACAGTAAAACACATTACGTTTCAAGATTACTACGATTCTCTTTTTAAAAATCGCACAAGTTATGTTATTAGCAGGTCGATTCGTTCTCAAAAACACAAAGTTTTTTCTTATATATTTAAAAAGAAAGCCTTGGATGCACATGATAATAAACGCTTTATTCTTCCTGACAACGTTGGTACATTGGCTTGGGGACATTATAGTATTAATCAATTATAATAATATTATTGTATATTTTATTTTAAAAATGTAATAAGTAATTTAACTTAAATGTTATATTGAACAAAATTGTAAATAATAAGCAATAAAGAGAAGTATAATTATATAAGGTCCGTATTAGTAATCCATGAGTTATGCGAATTATCGAATCCCAACCATTTTACATATAGTTTCCCATTTTTACGACGAATAATTTTTTCAACTAAATACGTGTCTTTATGTTTAGTTTTCTGCAGCTCATGTTTATAGAAGCGACCTTTTATGATGCGTCCAGTCAAGTCCTCAAGTAGATATGTTGAGGGGTCACCTGAATAAACTTTTCTTATTTTAAAAAGCTCGGTAGTCCAATTGGGTAAATAACCCTTAGTGAACATAGCCTTGTGTTTTGAAATTCTGACAACGTAACCCTCTTGGAGTGTATCTTTCTCTTTTCGAACCATACTCGACTTCTCCGTGTTTCTAAAAACACTTAATTTCGTATTCCGGTTAACATCTATGGGTCTCATTTTTATTGTCCTATGTAGATGATTGTTATATTTATTTGTGATATCGTCGAGAACACTTCCATACCATTTATGAGACCCTTGCATCTCAAACTGTTTAAATAACCACGTTTTAATAGTACGAATAACACGCTCTACAATTGTTGCTTTTAAAGATGAATAAGTTGAGAAATGATTTATGTCATATTTTTTCATTAATCTTTGAAATTGTGGATTGTAAAATTCCTTTCCTTGATCGGATTGAATGTGTATGGGAGCTCCTCTTGCATTCGTTTTTAAAATCGATTCCATAGCACGACTAACCTCTTCACCAGTTTTCGATTTTAAAGCTCTTGCCCACAAATACTTGGAATACGTATCAATAACGGTTAAAACATATTTATAACCCTTATTGAAGCGAGCGTAAGGAATTAACTCGAAAAGATCGATTTGATAGGTTTCATTGAAAGCTCTGATGTCGGTTCGAAGACGAGGAAATTTTTTTCTTGCTGGTCTTGCTATAATAATAGTTGAGGTTTCAGAAAGTTTTTGTTCATATATAAGACGTGATTCTTTAAGTTTTAAGTCCACGTCTTCGTAATGAAATAGTTTACCCTGTTTATAACTTTCTACTAGAGGTGCGAGTTCTCGAAGTGCCTCATTTATACTTCTTTGACTGGAGTCTATTTGATTGGTATAAAATGTAACATCTTTTATAAGTTGATTTTTTAATCTTGTTTCAGCTTCGTTTATGAGATTGATGGTGGTATCTTGAAGAGTACGTTCGTATTGCAGACGTGCTTCTTTAAGTTTCCCTTGTGACGTACAAGGGCCAAATAAGATGACCTTGTTTGTATCCTTCCACCAATGGTGTGAGAGATTGATGAATGGTGTTCATTTTTACTAATAGCGGATCTATTCGATCCGTATAAAATTTGTTCACTTCCTTAATTGCTGTTTCTTGTTCCTTTTTAAATCTTACAAGTCTATTATAAACGTATTGTTTTGTAGCAACATTCTCGGGTAAATCGTATGAATAAACGCTACGCCGTTTATCCCCCGTTGTCCCAACATAACGTCCAAATTTGTCTATTGGCATTTTTTCCTTTGATATTTTACTATTTCCGCTTCCACTAATTCTTCTATAATACTCACAATTTCGTTGTGATGGTTTGAGTGTCCGGCACCTTGTGACGCGTATAATAATCTTAGTCTGCTTATTAACTCGGACGGATCGTCCCAATGAATATGCTCTACACGATTGTCATTAGCTTCTTTTAATATATCGGTTCCCCCACTATAATCGTAACCATATTCTCTTCGAGTTAAAGAAGGTTTTATAATGTTAACATACTTATAACCACCATGACCCACACGCGATCCCCCGGGATCACTATCTTTTTTATGAGCATTCGTAGCTAGTATAATGCTTATGTAGTTTTGAACGTCTTGATCAGTATAATCGGTAGGTCTTTTTAACGTTAGCAGTTGATACAACCCATTTGTGCCATCATATCTACGTCCTTTTACTTTAAAATGACGCTGCATGTTAAGTATGTCTATAGAACCATCTCCAAAATACCATTTATCCGCAGAGACGTCATATTTTACTCCAAACGGTGATTTATCTAGATCTCTTTGGTTACGTAACAGAAGATTGACATATTTTTTTGGTAAAGGATGATATTGTTCGAAGAAAAATTGACTACTCGGTTTCGATAATTCACTCATTACATCACCTTCGTTGGGACTTGGTTTAGATTTTGAGGAACTTGGAGACAACCCGGATGTTTTGTTGATTTTTTTAAAGAAACTTCTCACTGTCGCTAAAGTATCCGGTATTTGATCTTCTTTAGTCTCTTCTTCCTCTTCTTCTTTCTCTTCTTCTTTGGCATCAGTTTTCTTGCGCGACTTTATTGTCTTTGCAATGTCAATTATCGGTTCTAGTAGTTGTTTATGTTTTGTTTTGTACTCGGATTCTTGTTGTTGGGTACCCAGCTTTAGAGTTCGATATTTTTTTCTTATATCGTTACTAATCGATAATAAATTTTTTTTATCTGTTCATCTTTAGAAGTCATCATGTTGCTTTTCATGCCGATGCACAACAAATAATGAAGTGAAGAAGCGAAATACACCTTCTATAAAGATATGAAACTATCAAAGTTTTTTCTGTATCTCCCCGCATTAATATCGCTGTCCTTATTAATTATTAAGAATCCGAAAGGTGTCTTCCAACATTCCCCACACATTTCTCTAAATTTTGCAAATGTCATGTCCGTTCCTACGTGATCCTTATATACGTGATTTAAATTTAAATCGTCTTGTTCAAATAGAAGTAGCACATTTGCGTTGTCTCTCAATAGATGTTTAGGTATTCTAGCGTAAGACTGACAGATGTAAAAACTATCGACGTCATGATGTCTTCCCATACTAAAATAATATCTCATAGGCCATTGATTATCGCATGCCACATCGTCAAACAGAAACACAGAATTCCGTTTTGCCTCGCTCGGTTTTATGACTTCTTCGTTTTCTCTAAACGTGTAGTATCCCAATCCTTTTACCATTTTTATTAATATACTGAGAAGCACGTATTTCCATTGATGGAGCGACTTGCTGTAAACGTAGATGTTTTCAAATTTAATTCCTTCTGGACTAACGATCAACGATAGGACAGCATTCGTCTTTCCGGTGTTACTTCTTCCGCATACGATGCAACGAACAGTATCGGGAAATAAAGGCCCGTTTTTTCTAAACGGTTTTTTGAGCGCACGTTGATGACGACACACCGTGTCGAAGTTGTAAACCGACAACCTTTTATTATGCTTAACGATTTTCATTTTGTTTGTTGCTAGGGCGAATATAAATATCGATTACAGTTAGCCGGTTGCTTAAAAAATGGTTAAACGCTCTCGCGGTGCGGGTGTTATAAACTCTCTTATAAACAAACTACCGTTCGAACTTCATATACCTGGAGGTTATCAGTGGTGCGGTCCGTGCACCAAAATCGCTAAAAGGTTGAGTCGAGGAGACCCGGGAATCAACAAGCTCGACGCTTCGTGTAAGGAGCACGATTTGGCATACGCGAAACATCAAGATTTACCGTCACGACACAAAGCCGACGCCGTACTCGAGGAAAAAGCGTGGCAACGCGTGAAATTAAAAGACACCAGTTTCGGAGAGAAAGCAGCCGCTCTGATGGTTACCAATGTGATGAAAGCGAAACAAAAAATGGGTATGGGAACTAAAAAAACTGAAAGCGTTCGGCAGTATAATTAAAGAATCAAAAAAGGCAATTAAGAAGCTCAGAAAACCGATAACCCTAAATGCGGCAGCCAAGACCTCAATTTTGATTGCAAAGAGAGCCATCAAAGAAGCCGGCGGGGAAGAATCGATACGACGCCCACGTGTTATACCAATACCCACAAAGACAGGAGGGATTATACCTTTTTTACCGGCCATATTTGGAGGTTTGAGTGCACTCGGTGCTTTGACCGGGGGCGCCGCTGGCGTCGTAAAAACTATTCAAGAAGTTAACGCTGCAAAGGACAAACTAAAAGAATTGCAGCGTCACAACAAACATATGGAAGAAATTCAGCTAAAACGCGGCAATGGACTATATTTACGGCGCAGAAATAAAGGAATGGGACTATACCTTACCAAGAAACCAAAAAACTCATAAAATTGCCCGGGCGTGCTCTAACGAACCGGGATCTATATTCCATTGCTGCGGGTGTTTATGCGCGACGAACTAAATGGAGGAAGACGACCTTGGAAAAACGAGAGCGCAATTATAAATCTCGATGGAAGCGATGGAGAGGGCACGCATTGGGTTACGTACAAAAAACGCGGACCTATGGTGAAATACTTTGACGGTTTTGGAAATCTTAAACCGCCTAAAGAACTAATCAATTATTTTGGACCCGATACTAAAATTATGTATAATTACGATAGATATCAACGTTATAATTCCTATAATTGTGGACACCTCTGTATTAGATTCTTGCTTAATAAATATGTCTAACGTTTTAAGATTTCTTTCAATCATGTCTGAAACGTTCACCCTGACTGGTAAGGGTAATTACCTCAGCAGTAATTATTATCCCCCGATTCTACTAGATCCGATATACTCGTACAAAGTAGGATTACTGGGATTATATACTTTTAACGCGGTACAAAACATCTTCGAAGGCAACAATAAAATTTATTTGAGAGAGAACCTCCAAGCTACAAATAATGATCATGTAATAACTATACCGTCCGGTGCATACGAAATCGTGGCCTTAAACGACTACATAAACAGAGCCTTAATCGAAAATACTGGGAGCAAAGAAAATACGATTCTGTTCTCTCTTAAGGCCAATTCGAACACATTAAAATGTGAGATTAAAAGCAAATACTACATTGATTTTCAACCTACAGACTCGATAGGATATATGCTCGGCTTCTCCAAACGAATACTGAGTCCTACATTACGTAACGAATCAGATTTACCTGTTCATATTGCGCCCGCTACAAATATACGTCTCGAGTGTAATCTAACTGGTGGCGCGTATTTAAACGGAGATTCTGCGCACACTCTTCACGAATTTGCGTTAGACGTAGAACCTGGTGAACAAGTGAAGGAAACTCCTACTAACGTTATTTACTTGCCAGTCATCGTCGATCGAATAGATAACATTACATTGAAGTTAACGGATCAACAAGGACAACTAATAAATTTTGGTGAAGAACCGATTACCGTTAGATTGGAATTGAAAAAAAATAAGGAACAATGGGTATTAATTTTCACACAAATTTGCTCTCGACTAACACCAACAATAGCAACAGAAAAAAGAAAAATAAGAAAATAAAGAAGGTACGAAGCGGTGACGGAATGTATAAAAAGCGAGGCGTAAAAGTGAAGAAACTCATTCCACTTGCGCCTCTGCGTCCGTTAAAAGCTGAAGACTTGCGATTTTTAAAATCTCTAGGACTTATTGTTAATAAAAAATGGCGTCAAAGTTAAACGTTTTTGAAGACATAGTTATTGACAACGATATCATCGAAGAAAAATGGATTGTTCACAAACCACCTGCCAGAGTAGAAACTTACAAACCTACCGACGAGATAAGAATATCGATAGAACAACGTGACGGTATAAACTCGATCTGTAACAGTTTTCTAAATATCGAGGGAACATATGAATTAGCTGACAATGAGAAAACTTGTGCTCTAACCAATAATTTTGCTTCGTTTCTATTCGAAGAAATTAAATTGACCTTGAACGATGTCGTTATAGAATGTGTACGCAAGACCGGCCAGACTTCGACAATGAAAAATATGGTTTCCTACAACGCAGATTACAGTCGAGCTTTGGGAACTGCCGGTTGGATAAAACCGATTTCTATTACCGTTGAATTACTACCTACTGTTAACGTCGCCAATAAAACATTTTCCGTTAACGTTCCCTTATCGTTTTGGTTCGGTTTCGCGGAAGATTATGTAAAAACGCTGATCTGGTTAAAGCTTCAACTTATTCTTATCCGTTCTATGTCCGACAAGAATTGCTACAAAGATGAAACTGATGCTACCATAACTCTTACAAATCTCGAATGTGTTGTACCAAATTACACACTGAGCGATCGTGCAAAATTACAACTATTAAACAACATCAAACAGAATAAAGCCATAACGATGGCTTATCGTGTACGAAATACTACGTTAATACCGGGACTTAGAATTGGTGCTCAAGATGTTTTTGATTTAGGATCGATAAAAGCGTTCGAACGACCGCATCATTGTATTGTCGGTTTTCAAACACTTAGAGACAATAAAACCGATAAAGATGCGAGCATCTTTGACCACATCAATATCAGCAATATTACAATATATCTTAACGGTCGTCCCTATCCGAACAGAAGATTAAATTTGAATTATGCAAATGGAAACTTCATCGAAGCTTACAAATCATACTGCGACTTTCAAAATTCCTATTATGGTACCGCACATGCCCATCCGCTACTTAGCTATACGGAATATCTACAGAATCCCCTCTTTGTTGTTGACATGACTGCGCAAGACGAAGCCGTTCAAGCAGGAACGGTCAGTATATCCATAGAGGTAGAGGCGCGATCAGCTTTCCCTGTCGGCACCTTCGCTTACGTAGTGTTAATTCACGACACTATTACCAAATACGAGCCTCATTCGGGTATTGTAACAACTCTATAAAAAAAAAATGTTGGTGATTGATATGGAAGGATATCTGTTGCCTCAATTTACACCCAAGGAAATGGCTGTTACCGATGGAGAACGTTGTACTCATTATATTTTCAAACCACCATGCATGTTTCGAGAACTTGGACCACGACAACAATGTTCTGTCAAGTATTTCACGAAAACTCGACACGGCATTCCTTGGGCTTCCGGATCTGTGGAATTATCTGAAATTGATGCTATTCTACGACAAGTTGGTGAACGTGATAAAATTATCTACTGTAAGGGAAACGTAGTGGCCAACTATTTAAAACAACACACCAAATTGCGCGTCATCAATATGGAGAACACGAGCACCGAAGCAATTCAAGACTGGAAACCACCATGTTTTGCTCATAATTTGAATATGTGTCGCTGTTCACTTAATACTGTTAATTATTTGTTTAATAATTTAGTTAACAAGTGATGCATATTTAAACTGTATATTTTATTAAAATTAAAAACAAATACAAAAACTTTACAAAACTTTTATTTCTTACTCTACATTAAAACGCCATTTTTATAAAACATAAGAAATTATAGTGGCACAAGTAAATACAAACTGAATTATCTCAAGAATTAATATTGGTACAACAATGCTTATATTATCGTTAGGAGAGATACGTGATGTGTCGTTCCATAGGAGCGGTATCCATTTCGAATCGTGCCAACTTTGGTTTGGATAGAAAAATCTTGTTTTAACCATTAGATATCGGTAACTAACGTCTCGAGTAGAACTCTGAATCAAATGGTGTACGAAAACATAACTGCTATTTATCATCTTAGGTTCCATCCTTGTCCATATTTCCGGTGAGATCGATGTTTTCAAAACGTCGTTTGAATGTAGAATGCTTATGTAACCATCTGTACAGCCCACAGGATGTGATATTAAAACTTTATTATCATAGGTTATGGTTGCAAGCAATAAAGCTATCGTCGATAGCTTCACCATGGTTACTGGGTATAAAATGATGTACGACATTCGATACAATCTCTAATTATAGGTATCGGACCATCGAACACGTCTCCACTGGTCGCTGTCCAATGACGATCGCAAAATTTTAATTGTTGTATATCCAAATCTTCGCTAATTACTTTTGGTAATATCGACCAATTAATGGCCACCTCTTTAGTAGGTAAATTTAATAAATACGATTTTGGAAGATACTGCATTAATTCTACACTCATTTTACACAACCCGAGTTTTTTGTGATCACCAATGGCATTAGATATATTCAGAGCTACTGTTGGTGCTGGTACACATAATTTCGTTTTCTGTTTCTGTTTCTTTATCGCAAACGCGTATCGTAATAGACAGAAAGCGATGCTATAATAAAAATTCTGAAAACAGAGTAATTTTTGTTTTAAAAAGTGGCAAAGTAGATAAATACTGTATGATACCTCGTTTATAAGGCATTTTGTAGCACTTACTCCTTTAGGGCACTCCTCGCTTCGCTCGTCGTACCCTAAACCCGTGCGTGCTACAAAATGCTTCTTATAAAACTCGTATCATAATATACTATTACTTACTTATTCCTGAGTCTTTCTACCGCGAGGTCTAAGACTATTTAATAGTACTAATTATTAAAATTACATTTTTAAATAATAATTAGTTGATCTTATCGATTTACATCATTATCAATCAAGCTAGATTAATTAGTAAAAGGAAGAAATGATACATAATGAAACATTCAAACGTTTTATATACGAATATTAATACAAATCGGGTTAAAAAGGCTAGCTAATTCCCACAAATGGATCGAGAGATAAAAAAATACTGTTCCTCCGCGGGCTTTGAAATTCAAACATTTGAATAATATGTTGGTAGCACTGTAAGTCTATGTCAAATTCTAGGTTAGCAGGTTAGGTTTTGTGTCAGTTTTGACACAGACTGACGCAAAATATAACCTGTTAACCTAGAATTTGACATAGACTTACGGTGCTACCAACATATTATTCAAACGTTTGAATTTCACAGCCCGCTGAGGAACAGTTTTTTTGAATCTCTCGATACGTGGATGATCTTGTATGCTTATTTCAGGCTTCCAGGACCGATCACTGGTGATCGTCCAAAGTTTTTAATTTTTTGTTAAATTTTATTCCGCACTCCGCCAACAGCGTTAGGCCAATTATAGGCGTCACTGTACATTTTATGGGGACTTCCAACCCCACTAACGACAGTCATGATGTTATTATGACAACCGGGACCATCTTTTTTCCGTGGCAGCCGTACCACGAGGTGCCGGGAGAAGCAGCCGTGGAACTCCCATCCAAGTTCTAACCAGAGAGAGCGTTGCTTAACTCTGCTGATCGAACGTGGACGCTTGTTCAAGCTACACCACCCGGGACCAATAAGTTGATTAATTAATTAGTTAATCCCTCTAAGGACGAAATAATAATCTTCACCAAGAAGTGAAGAATAGATGGCTTCATCATGTCACAAATATTCAGTGCTAGATTACAATCTTCCTCAACGGTAAAATATCGAAGAGTCATTCTAGATGTCACACTGACATGAAGAGAACATTTAGAACGACAAATGAAAAGGGTCAGTCGCTGCTATAAGTAGATGGCGACTGCATTAGATGTCCATTCTCCATTGTAAATCCTTTTGATATAGTCATTTGCAGCGAAGATGATTGGCACTCTTTAAAAGATCTATTCAGCAGTGTGTTACGGTATTAAAAGAACTTTACGACACCCATCCAAGGTGAGCATCGCACCACGGAATCAGTCCTGAAAAACTGGCACACTTGCCCTGAAATCGGTTCGAAATAGGCTAATAGGCCACGGCTGGAACGCTCAGGGAGTCGGGCGTGAGTCACACGATACGTTCTGGGCAAGCGTGTTGCGGCATAATATATATGTATAGGGTATGTCGAAATTATGAGGGCGCCACCAAGCCTGTCTTAACCCGGCTAACCGGGCCTGGACGGTTAGACGGGAGCGAAGCACGCAAAATACTCCGCCGATAGGATTACTCAAGAATTGCAAGGTCAAATAACAATTTCGGGATTGCCTTATGCAAGGATTGTAATTAGGTGTCAATCCGACCGCGACTACGCAGCTGTCTCACCCACCTGTACGCTCAAAGCTCCCTCGTTCCGTCGCACAATAATCAGTACAATGAAGGGGGCGTTTATCTGTAACAGAACATGCACAAGTCGAAACAAAACAATAGTTCCCTTAGCTAACAAATCATGTATTGACTAACGGGTTACAATGGGGCAGCAGAGTGCGTCGCCCTATATCTAAACTAGATTATAACTAGGGGCACCAGCTGGCGCGCGCGCTCTAAACTTAGCGACAGATGTTGAACAGTAATGAACAGTAATGAACAGTAATGAGCAGTAATGAGCAGTAATGAGCAGTAATGAGTACAAATATGCTGGCGCGACGCCTTATGCAGCGGACAGCAAAGATCAAATTAGCACTCGCGACATGGACAGTCTGCGATTCTAAATGAATGTACAAATATGCTGGCGCGACGCCTTATGCAGCGAACGGCAAAGATCAAATTAGCACTCGCGACATGGACAGTCTGCAAGTCTGAATGAATGCACAAATATGCTGGCGCGACGCCTTATGCAGCGAACAGCAAAGATCAAATTAGCACTCGCGAATGGACAAATATGACGACAGTGCCTGTAGGCACCAGAGATGTGACGGCTCGCTCGCGTTCACAGCGGTAATCAGTTCAAAGACACATACCGGTAAACCTGCACTTTAGGGCACCGAAATGTAAACAAACCGATCGGCACCACTCGGAACAGCATATGCGGCGTTGCCAGACTGACTGAATGCATGCGCGTTTTCACGTGCAACGTTATTACGCTACCAATTATCCGCGGTAATCCTGCTTATTTAAAAATTGCAGCAAACCCGTGGGCCGAATTGGTTGATTTTGATGTAAATCGACTCAGGGGGACGCAAGTAAGCCAGTAGTAGGGTCAAATGAATTATTTCGGGCCCAATTTGGATGCAGAACACTAGTAATTGAAATAAAATTACATCATAAAATTAAAACCTCGCGTTTAACGGTCCAGTCAATTGAATATTCAATTTCAACGCAATAAACAATAGCAGCAAGAACAATTAAATTAAATAAGGGCGATTAAGATTAAGTATGCACAGTTTTATTAACAATTCAATTTATGTTTTGTAAATACATCTCCGCTTTTTTATAAACAATTTACTTTAATTTTTGTAGTTACATGTCTGGCACTTTTTTATATTAAATAATAAACTTAGCACTGCTTGAAGGTTTAGTTACAAATACAGTCGATTTTATTTCTACCCTACACACCCCTGTATCTTCCTCTTCCATTTTCCAACAGATGCAATTTTATTTCAATTACTAGCGTTCTGCACCCAAATTGGGCGCGAAATAATTCATTTAATGCAATTTGTACAAGAGTGACCCTACTACTGGCTTACTTGCGTCGCCCTGAGTCGAGACACCAAAATCAGTCTATTCGGCCCACGGGTTCGCTCACACGCTCGTTATTAGTTATTACTTCAATTTTTAAATAAGCAGGATTACCGCGGATAATTGGTAGCGTAATAACGTAGCACGTGAAAACGCGCATGCATTCAGTCAGTCTGGCAACACCGCATATTCTCCCCCGAGGGGTGCCGATCGGTTTGTTTACATCTCGGTGCTCTAAACTGCAGGTTTACCCACATACCTTAATAATGTAGGCGGTTAGGGAGCCTGGTACAGTCGAGTTGCGACAGGCTGCAGTCTTAGGTGGCAGGTACCTTCGATGTTCGACGGCTATAGGGACGAATGCACATCCGCCATGATGGCGACGTGAAGCGCGTCAGGACGCGTATAACGGGACGACGAAAAATGGGCCACTTTCGTTCTGCGGGACAGATCCTCGTAGGTCGAGATGAAGGGGGCACGACCCCTTACTTACGGAAGCAGGAACTGGGCTCCAAAAACACCCACGCTACGCCGAAGACAATTCGAAACTCACACTCACAACCACCACACGAGCGTTCTCTGCAACGGACTGCGGTTGACTGCCCTTAAGGCGAAACCGTTTGTCACATACTTGCTGAAGCAGCACTCGACGGGAAAAAGGCTGACGCCTCCGCCAAGGGCGGGAGCGCCGCACGAAAGCACACACTATCCGACCTCTTATGCGATCGACGGCTCTCGGCTGAATGCCCAGAGGAAAGCGTTGGCATAGGTCACCTTGGTCGTGTCCCCACGTGACTAAACCTCGGCAGCCAATCACGGGGCGATAAAATGAAACTAATTAATGCCGGCACCAATGGTATCACGCCTCAGCGGCGTGCTTTCCAGAAGATTCGGAATTCTGGCGGGCGATACGCTCGGCTGCCACAGCGCCATCAGAGGGGAGCTCCAACCGACGAGAAATGCTGCGTTTGGGGTCAAATATGTGCGAAATCATGATTCTGGAATTAGGCGATGGAGCCAAATAAAGAACTAAAAGGGTTTAGCATACGGGCACGCTGCCCTAAAGCCTAGGTGGCTATTTAAAATACCAAAATGACCTGAATCAAATGTGCGGAAGATGAGATTGTACTTGTGCGCACAGATTGAAAATGGTTTTAACATAGCAACAAGTTGCCCTAAAGGCGTGAAATGCAATTAAGCATCTACAACCGCAAAATGACGTAACAAGTGCTGATCTTATCTGGTTCGCGGATGACTTAAAGATTGATGAAGGAGCGGGAATCTATGGCTAGAGGCCTCAGATAAATATTTCTTTTGCTATGGATAATTTTGACCCAGTTTTCAAACAAAGATGACCGCCGTAGCGAACGCCTTCAGGCAAATATCCAAAGAATATAAATTTTTCGATAAGCAAAACGCACTTAAGAATTGTGGTAGTTCTATTAACAAGTCAAGATCAGTTTAACAAATACCTCTACATAATGGGTCGACGAGACTTGCAGATTAACAAATCCCGTGTATGAATAATTCTGGTAATTATCACCATTATCAGGTGTATGTTCATTCAATTAACCCTCTAGTCAAAAGTCAACCTATTATATTTCGTTATAGCTACGAGGCTTGCTGGGCAAGTCTCCGACCAGTAAAAGTATTTCTACAAGTGGTTCGCTTTTGCAATGAAATTTAGGGATCTAAGAGGGCTGTTATGGTAATTGTTAGTAGTAATGCAGGCTCGCCGGGGATGGTCTGGTATTACGCACGCCGGATCTTCCAGAAATCAGATCAGGTAGGTCGCTTGCCTCGCATAAACAGCGTGCACGTCACTTTCTGGGAAAATGGTTCTCGCAGCTCCCCTGCAGCCGTTGATTAGGCCTTCGCTGTTGTATTTGTTGAAAAAGCACAGCGACTGCAATTTGCCGTATTAATTAGGCGGTTTTTGATTTACCTTAAGCTAGCTGTAGTTTTTAAAGCCTGCGGGGCGATCCGTAAATATCCTAGGCGTTCTTCATGTAACTCCGGAGGCGGCTGCGGCTTTAGTACCAGCGGGTTGTAGCTTCGGGTGCGTAGTGACGGCGATGGGAAAACTCTGCGTGCTTTAACGTTAACAAAAGTTAAATTTTGTGAAATATGGCTTTCATGGTCGCGCTTAAATTCGCGCTCGGGAATTAAGCTGGTACGGATAATTAAAGGCGGTCTGGTCGGACGGGCTATAGGGAAGTTAAGGCTACTTTAGGCTGACAGAAGCGCTGTAATCTTCCTTAGTGCCTACTGGATATGGGTTCATTTTGCGAGACAGAAACGCTGTCAGGACAGAATGTGCAGGTAAGAAGAGAAATGAGAGGAGTTGGGAAGGAAAATCTCAAGTTACTGGAATCGCCCTGTAGTTTCCTTTTATACATCTTGTGAGCCGTTATCGGTACATTTGCTCCCCGCTTTAATGGAAAGGGAAAGACCCCGTCGGTTCTTCTGCGCCGCTTCGCGCATAGTGGATGAGATTCTGTTATCTCCATTTCGCGCGTCGAATAGATTCTACGCTTGATAGCTCGATGAATTAAATTCAAATACATTTTAAGTATAATAAGAATTTAATTCAGGAGAAGGCGTTACAGTTTGATTTAAAAGTATTTCTGCTGCTAAACAGGTAGTAGAATAAAATGCTGCCATGTGTATATAAAATACATATTTTGATTACTTTTTCTAAATTTATATATTGCTTTATTAACAATTTGATATCAGACTGCGTCTTACCTTGCAGACGTGTAACTGATATTTGCTTTTTTTATATGCAAATAAATTCCGTTGTTTCCTTTGAGACACAATAAAAACATTATTATTATTATCTTTGAAAGACGGAAGACCCACTATGTATTAGAAATTAAAAATAGTGTAATGAATTTCACGTTTTCAATAAATAATTGTAATGGAAGAATATATCGTGGCGACAAAGTAATCTTAGTACTGCAAATTTTAACCGCACATAGGGAGAGGGAGAGAGCAATAATTATTTTTTAATCATAATAGGGAAGAAGAAAATTACATTACGTAATAATGCAACAATTTTAAATTACAGTAAGTTAATATTTTTATCTAACCCCTCCTACTAATTTCGATTTTACTATTGTGATTTAAACAAGGAAAGTGGCTGTAATGAAATACTCACGTTGCTAAGAGAAACGGCGTGGGTAATTCTCTCAAATATTCATGAAGGTTAATTAATCGAAACGCAATACCATAGGAAAGCAAACATTATCAAAGAAGCTCGGATTAAAAATGCCATTTTAAAGACATTATTATCATTATATTAAAGCGTTTTGAACTTTGAGGTGCTGGATAAAATTTTATATAGCACACTTGAGTGTTTGGAATTTACCTCCTTAAAAACTTTTCCCCGTTCGGCTGTTACAGGGCCTCGTGAATCAAACATTTCTTGCATGGGTAAATTCTATTAGGACCCACTTGTACTATAGTAATTATTTACGATACAAGTGCGTAAAGCTAGTATTTAGTCAGGGGCGGGACAGAATTAAAACACGAGTCTAGCGAGCATTTTAAGGCCCGCGAGTAACTAAATATGCTCAACGCATGCGTATAGTAGTAGAAAACAAGGTAAATATATAAAATTACTTTAAATGTAATGTTACATGTTTGTCGTGATAAGAAAAACGGCACCCTAGCAACCGGTCGTAAGTTTAAAAGGTTACACATTTTAAATACACTGCTATTGACTATGTGACTAAAGAAATCATGGTATTAAACAGTCGTTATAAAACTGCCGACTAAAAGTCAATTTTACGCACTGCCGTAGATAAATAACTATTATAAAATAATTTGTTGATCTAACACTAACATCCAATGTAAACAATTTCTTCGTCGGCTGTCACACCAAATGTTGTGAAGTTATCATTAAGTTAAGCAATTGTTTGGCCTGATCATATATCATAGGTACTTAAAACATTTAATATTCTAAATACATTCCATTAGTTTATCTGAACTTCGATGTCTACTTTAATCTTCATTACGTTAGAGTTCACTGATCTTCATATATACTACATGTATGGTGGTGGCGTTCCAAAAGTCAGGTAAAGATCGTAAGGTTATACCGTGTGTTCAAAAAGAAATTGCATAAGGGTTGGCCATGGAAACTAAAAGTAATGTAAACAGCAAGCTTTAGAATACATTAAATATCATTGTTGTTGTTGTCATAAGTTTATATTATAATCTGATATGGAAATTCCATATATATAATACACATATATTGGTAGTAGGGCCTCGGAACGCCCGAAAACATTACGGCGCCGACATAGTTTCACTTAGAGTATAACGCGTCTCTTGCGCATGCGTGTGAATTCGAACTCCGCCTTTAGAAGCGAATTTTAAACTTGACCACTTCCCCATTGGGCGGACGACGCCGCCGCGCTTGCACACAGCTCACCATTATACATTGAAGAGTTGGTTGTCTGTCTCCCTTCGTTCGTTAGTTTCCCACTCATAGCCGCTAGCAATAAGTAACTATTAAATATATGGGAAATTCTAAAGTTTGATGGCTTTAAAGCTTGCTGTTTACATTAGTTTTGTTTTCCATGGCCAACCCTTATAATTTCTTTTTGAACACATGGTATTATTTCTATATGTTTTCCAAGTCTGAAGCACAAGATTTATTAATCGTATAAACTATGAAAATAATAATAAACTTGACTCTCCCGTATGGGACACCGATTGGTCATGATTCCTTAGGTTATAAAAAACTGATTAAACCTAATATACTTTAGTACAAAGTACCTCCAGTAAGTAGTTATAGGGACTTGAACTTCAATTTTTTATTTTTTATTTTTATGTAAATTTCCACAAATGTAAAGTTATCGCTTTGAGCTTTGGCAAGCATGCTTACTATTATATAATGCACTGATGGAATAATTTTCATAAACTATACTTGACTATAAGAGGCACTTTACCTACCCCTGATTTTTTCTTTTGTGTTTGCGAAAATGCTGCGACCAACAAGTTTTGTTTGTGTTGGTGGCACTGTAAGTCTGTCAAATTCGTTGTTAGCAGGTTAGGTTTTGCTTCAGTTTTGACACAAACTGACGCAAAACTAGACTAGACCACAAATTCTAATGAACACGTGTTATATAATTATGGTCCCATCCGTATAATACTAATCATGTGCACCAAAATTCAAATCGATATTTTTTTTAAAGAAATTTGAGTGCCTCAACAACAAGGTCTTATGGCACTAGGTTACAGTAGGTTAGTAGGTAATTATAATTATATACATCACAGCAAATTAAACACTTGTATGTTTTTAAGATATAGCAGTAGCTGGTCTGGTTTGGAGAATGCCGTGTGTAGGTTTCCTCTGAGTAGGTATTTTGCGCGTGCTTCTTCGTATTTAGGGCACATACATAGAAGATGTGGTACTGTTAGATTTGTGTTGCACTGTTCATATATTGGACGTTCGCACCGTTAGAGTAGGTAATCGTGGGTTAACCTGGTATGGCCAACCTTAAGACGTGCTATCACTGTTTCTTCATTTCTTTTTAGGTTAGTATTAGTCCATTTAGCAGGAGGGAGTGGTGTATAATAATTTTTGGTTTCTGTAATTCGCATCCATTCTTGATTCCATTTTGTGGAAAGTTTGTATTTTAACGAGGTTTTTAGATTTTTTCTCGTGTGGTACAAGGAATCATATGCGTTTTTCGATGCAGCTTCTTTGGCTTGTTGGCCTACTTCTTCATTACCTTGGATTTTTGTGTGTGATGGGATCCATATAAAATTTATTGTTTTGTTTTTGGTTTTAATTTTTTGCCGGAGTGCGTGGATTTCTTTCACATATTTGTTTTGGGAGTGGGTATCTGTGATGATTGTGAAATTATGATGGCTATTCTCCAGGATATATTTAAGACCTTCTTTTATGGCGTATAGTTCTGCACTGTATATGCTTTAGAACCATCGGTATATAAGACATCCTTATCTGGGGAGTTATTAAGGATGTCGTATAAGAAATTTCGGTATACGACGGGATTTGTAGAGATTTTTGGGAACTTTGCTAATTCTAGGTTGATTAAAGGGGTACTGATGGTATATGGAAGTGGAGATGTCGGCATTTGGGTAAATAGTGGTTGGAGTTCCAGGTCGATAAAGAGGTGATGTGCACGAATATTGAAAGGAGGTATGACGCTTTTAGATAAGGTATAAAGGTTGTGGAATAAAGGATGAGTAACTACATACTGGTTGGGGTGGTTTGGGTTGCCCATTACTCGAATAGTATATGTTGACAGCTGCATTAGGAGTCTATAGTTTAGAGGCAGTTGGCCTGTTACAGGGCTAGTACTATGTGCTCCTGTGGCAAGTTGGAGACCATGGTGGTATATTGAGTACAGCGACTTTAAGATAGGGTTGGTGGTAGAATATTCTATTTTGGATCTAATTAGGGTATTGACTATAGTTGTTAATGTTTTTGTATTGTTTCCCCACTCTTGGCGTGCTATTAATTTTATGATGTTCAGTGACCGGCTGCAACTGTCGATTGTTCTTTTTATATGGGGTATCCAATTCATTCTACGGTCAAGTATAACTCCAAGGTATTTAATTTCCTTTACATAGTCGAGAGGAGTGTTATGTAATGTAAGGACAGGTGTAGGGGGGTTGTGTTTTCTAGAGAAGGTTAGACACTTGGTTTTTGTAGGGGAGAACTGTAATCCTTTTTCTTTAGACCACTGTTATAGGTTATTAATAGCTTGTTGTAGGTATCTTTGAGTAATGTTGGAGTTTTTGCTAGAGATATATTGCACTGGTATTTAGCCCTCAAATCAGCTCTGATTGCGGTACAAGCAAATAACAAATCAAATCACTAAAGCACAGAGTTGTAATAATGCAGGCATCTGAGAAAATTCACATAAATTGCCAAATCATAATAAGACTGGTATAAATGGCCAATGACATTGATTGTATTTGAATAGGCACAGAAATATGGAAACTCAAATTCCGTGTATTGAGTTTAGCAATATAATTTTAAGCATAATATAATAGATTTGGACAAAGTAGAAGCCGAATCTAAATTAATTAGGAACTGGCACAGAAAGTTCAAGTTAGACACAGCTTAAAAAAAGAAGTGTAGAAAGGAAAGTCATTAGGGAATGAATAGGAAATGAACATTTTTAGAATAAAGGTGAGAATAAGAATGACCAGAAAGATAAGGCAAAGAACATAGAAAAGCCAGGCAAGTCATTTATTACATGCAAATACAAGACTTGGGAATTTTAAGAGATTGCAGTAGCAATAAATTAGATGGAATTCAAATAGCAGGAAATGAGACAATATTGGTGTATTAAAAAACGATTCAGTGTAGTGATAAACAATGGGCATTTAAGTGTTATAAAATCAAGTGAGTGGCGCATTAAAACGATGAGAAATGAACAATTCAAAAAACAATAATTTTAGTATGTAAGAAATTGTAATTAAATTACCAAATATGTTAATTTAGTTTATAAGTTGTGTAATTGTACATGGTTGAACTTCCTGAAGTTAAATTTGTAGACAGTGTTTTGTCAAAAACGACCGGAGGAGCAATTGTTTTGAATAAATTGGTGAAAGTTGCCTGATTTTTGCTCTGACTTTAAATAAAGAATTTTGATAGAAGGCATCAAAATATTTAAATAAAAATAGCACCATCGTGATCAGCGAATTGCAGTGTATAAGCACAATTGGAGGCAAGATTTTCCACGCACTTGAGTTATTTTGCGTTCTGAGGCGACTTCGGGAGAAACGGCTACGAGACCAGCTCCCGCAGAACCAATTTGCAGCATCGTGGGAAGGCCTAGGGTGTCAAGATTGTTCCGGCAGCTCCGCACACCAGGTCCCAACACAGCACAGCAGTCCGAGCAGTCCGGGGGCGCAGATTTCAGCCAAGATCACCATAAAGGGGTTGCGACTCCTAGGGATGTGAGGTTAGTTTATTATGAAATTTTTATCCGCGCGATTGGCATGAAAATCACATCATACCTTAATTACGACCTGGAGAACAAGAAAATCATAAAAGTTCCTGTGCATGGCGAGGTGTTTTCCCAGGATTTGCGAAATAAATCGTCAGTTGGAGGTCCCAGTAAACAAAAGCAGTTTTAAGCGTCTTTTTAGAATGGGCCAATGATAGATTTGCCTGAAAAACAATAGAACGATAAGACGCTACTTGAAGGCGCAATTATTCAAAATCTTACCGTGAAAAAATCTGCTCATTTAATTGCTTGATGATTCAGTTTACACGCGAGCTGACAGGTAACTTGAACTTCTTGTGCGAGATTTTGACATTTCAGAATAGTGAGGGCGCAGTACGCTCCTTTTTAGATCCCCAGTCCACTTTTTCAGTGGCGTACCGTTAAAATTTTAAACTTACAAATTTAGGAACCTCAGACCCGAGAATTTGAGTTTTTCTTTTCATGTCTCTGTTTTCAAATGAGCTAGCGAAGTTATTGTATCAGATGAATGGATTAAATAAAGGGCAAACTACCATAAGAATAATTCTCAATTTGGCGTACCTAATAAAATAAGTTAATCAGTCAGTTTGATCATAGCGAATAGTAAAACTAAATATTGTGTGGTGACTTATTTTATTTACACATTTTTAATTACATTAATTATCTCGTGCACAGAAGTCATTGCAATATATGGCGAGGTCATCTGCATGACAGTGACATTTGAAGGGTAGCTGGAATTCTCTCAAAAATGTCATTTATATCAATTAGGAAGAGAGTCACGCTAATTACAGAGCCCTGAGGAATTCCATTCTCTTGGATCTCTTCCCTAGACATAGTATTTCCCAGTCGCACTGCAAATTTCCTATCTTGTAAGAAGTTGTTGATAAAGTGTACAAGTCGTCCTTTATAACCCCATTTTATGAAACATGATAAAATTTTGTGTTTTCATACTGTATCGTATGCTTTTTGTAAGTCAAAGAAGACGGCTGTTGTAGATTCCTTTTTGATGAACCCATTTTTTACTATTACCTCTAGTTTACTTATACAGTCTAGGGTGGAACGATTTCTTCGAAAACCATTTTGATTTTCATTGAGCTGATTTAGGTTCTCAAGATGTACTGTCAGTCTGTTGTTGATGATGCGTTCTAGGAGTTTACAAATGGTGGATGTTAATGAAATGGGTCGGTAACTATCTGGATCATCTTTCGGTTTATTCGGTTTCAAGATTGGAATCACTATAGATTTTTTCCAGAGTTCAGGGAATACCCCTGTTTTCCATATGTAGTTGTACAGCTTAGTTAGTTCTTGTTTTAGGTTTTCGGTACTGTTCTTGATCATTGAGTAGTGTATATTATCTATTCCGGGACTAGATTCTTTTGTCTGCGCAAGAGCATATTCGAGTTCATCTTGATGTATGTCAGTGTTGTAGGTTTCATTTTCAGTTTCTGGTATAATCAGTTCCACTTTTTCTATTTCTACTTTTCGGGCTTGGAACTCTGGATCATAATTTTTTGAGCTTGAATGTTTTTTGAAGTGGGTCGCTAGGGTATTTACTATATCTTCTTGTGTAGTAAATATTTGGTTTTTACTCTTTACACCAGTAACATGGAAAGATGAAGGGTTTCCATTCATTCTTTTAAGTTTATTCCACATTTCCTTAGTTGTTGTTTCTGAATTAATTGAGTTGATATACATCTCGCAAGATTTTTTTTTTGTTGGTTTGACAATTCTTCTTGCTTCTGACCTCATTTTCTTGTAGAAGATAAGATTTTCGATTGATTTACATCTTTTAAATTTGTTGAACGCCTGGTTTTTTGTGGATAGCTTTTTTACAATCATGGTTCCACCAAGGAACTTTGTATGTGAAGTTTATGTTCTTGGATGTTCGAATTGCTTGGGTGGCTGCTTGGATAATTGTCGAATTGAGAGTATTTATGCTGATGTTAAAGTCCTTTAGATCGGACAAAATGTATGGTTTTTCCCTCAACTGTTCTTTGTAGATATCCCAATTCGCTTTATTTATTTTCCATTTTTTGGTCCCGTTATTGGTGCTATTGTTAAGGCTTTGTCAAGTCCGTGGAACGCTATAAATTGGCCAATTTGGAATACCAATAACTTCCTTGTAACTGCATTTGGAAAAATACCAATTTTATAACAACATTATTAGACCTTTCTTTACTGCGGTAAATGGACAAAAATGTCAAATTTGAAATTAGAAAGAAGTTAGAGAGGCATCTATAAAAAAGCGAAAATATTAAATAGGAACCTAAATATAATTTTTAAAATATTTTTCTTCTTTTAGCGCGGTGTAAAGAAATGATGTTACCATATATACATATCGACCTTGTTTTAGAGTTGCTTCCTTTTGAAGTAATTAGTATTTTTCTAGAAAAAAATTGTAACCTATTTTATCAAAAAACAGTCGTAGAATCCAAACGACCCAAACGGATTAGTGTAAGTCGTCATAATACCTTAGCCCAAAGCTATTAGTGCAGGTAAAAATGTATATTTACAATTGAAATGGTATTTTACTTGAGTTCCGAATTACAAAGGGAAACTGAGTGTTTAGGTACTGTTTTATATTTCAACAATATTCTATACGTTTCTTTTGAGGTTGGAGTCATTAATTAAAATTAAAAACCACACGTGTATTTCAAAGTTTTTATTTCCTCCTCAGATGAATCATGATAAATTATTTACAAAGTTTGACGAAACATAATTGTAAATAATCCAAGTTTTAAAATAATAATACAAAAACATAATAAAAAAGCAGAAAAATACACTCCATTATCAATAGTTTTGAGTTTTTGACACGTCATGTTTACAATTTCGTCACAACAGCGAGAAACAATAATAAATAATAATAATAATAATTAATTAAAATTAAATTAAAAATAATGATTTGTACCTACTATATACTACCTATAAGTTCTTATTATACCTCTCTGTTCAAACTTTATTTGGCCATGAATTTGAAGTAAAAAGTGTAAAATGAACTGTAATCATGTAAACGCAAAATTTCGCGCAATTAACCCACAAAAGCTGCGTAACGCGTGCTAGATAGGATATTTGTAAACAAGACTCGGCAGTTTGCGTCGAGTTTCTGTGCCATATTACAAATTAATGCAAGGAACACATGCAATCGAGTGACAGTTTCGTGTTTACAAAACAAACGCTGCAGTTTTACAAGTGTAGTATGTCATATTTCAAAGCACAAGCAGTACAAGTTAGCGAGGCTAGTGGGTCAAATAACAAATCCAGAGTTTAGAATTACGTTAGTTAAAACGCATATGAATGTAGTTTTAATAATAGGTCGTGAAAACACGGCACTCATTTTTCTGTATATCAACTCTGTAATATCAATATTAATTCAATATACTTTTGGATATGATCGTATATTCATTGATAGTGGTGAACGAAGGCTACAAATGTTCGTGACGAGAGGGTTAGGCCTGACTCTCTCACCCTATCTCTTATAACAACGAAATAAACTCCATCTCCTGTCACGGAACTAATCTGGTTCTATAAAATATAAAAAAGTGCTAAGTTCCAGAGTGGATTTGGCTACCTTTTTTACACTCTCCAATTGGCAACTGTCTAGGATATCTCGGATCTATAATCTCGGGAAGCAATGCCGACAAATAACAGTTTTTCAGTTTTGGTAGCATTTCTTCATTCCAAAAAGAAGCATCAATTTTAATAATTTTCACTGAAATTCCACGAGGAGTCCAAACTACAAAGTAACACTTTTCTCTCTTAGTTATATTTAAGTGTCCCTGAATTTGATACATATAATTGTCTTTTTGTTTTAATTTTAACTTTTCTTCATGTATTTCACAAAATTTAATACACTTATTTACTACAGCTTCTTCAGGGGTAAACATTCGCGCACTATAGGGACATTTCACCTCTATAATGGCATTGTCATTTATTAATCCGTCAGGAGAAGCCCCAAGGTATGGATGCAAATCATAGACAAACAAACCGCATTCACTGACGCTTAATTTTGTGATTTCTTTAAATTGTTCAATGGCTTGATGCTCATTATCGCTTGCATAACGTGTAGCAATACTTCCAGAAAATTTTTGGTACAACATATTTTTTACAGTGTTGGCCCAAATTCTACCAACATTCGAAGCTGTGAGCCGTTTCCGTCGTTCTTGAAGCCGTTGATGGTTTTTGCTCTGTTCAACAGTGCCCAATAAGATTTATTCTCTGTTAACAGTTAAATCGTGTAAAAACTTTCGTTTGGTTTCCTCTATGTTTTCGTCGGACATATCTGGAATTGATTCGGCAGCATTAGGACCATAATCTGCGTCTGGACCGGTAACCTTTCTAGACTTGAACGTTCTTTTTACTTTTTCTCTTCGGGAGGCGGCTTGGTGCTTCTGTTTTTGACAAAATACGGATGTGTATTTGCCGGGTGTTTTTTCAGCAGCTGTATGTATAATTTCATGAAGCGCACCTACGTTGTTGTGGGCGACGACAGCCGCTTCACAGCGAGCATTATAGGAACGCCTTAGTGCAAAATTAATTCGTTTGCCACCTATGCATTTTGCTACTTGCGAATTGTAAAGCTCAGCAGAGTTATTAGTGATATCATGTATGAGGCTCTTAGACTGACCAGCTACGCGACGAACTGCTAGCATTATATCTTCAAAGAATCCGCTTTTGATAAGATTTGGTACAATGTTATCCTTGTTGTTTTTAGTCCCGCACAAAAATATTTTCTATCAACACACCCCGTGTGGTTGCCGAAAATATGTTTCGGCCCGTTCAAAATATCAAATTGCAACTCTTTAATTTTTTTCTGCCGTACACGTATTGTGTGACTTTCTAAACTCTATCGCTTGTATAAGAACAGTCCTAAATCAGGGAATATTTTGCGAGATTGCGTATTTTAACTCTTTATCAGTGAACAGAAATGCGTGGGGCTGGATCAGGTTTCTGTTACTTGCACTGGTTCTTTGTCCCTAATATTTAAGCACAGGAATGAGACTGTATTTATGTTTTAAGACAGCTTAATCAATGTCACTTAAACGATAATGTTGCTACCCTTAAAACGCAGCTTCACGTTTTATGAATTATGGCTTAGAAGAGGGCTGCAACGATGCGAATGAATACAACATTAAATGCCAATTGATTTTATTGCAAAAATAAATGGGCTTTTATACAATATAACTGCTTAGATACTAAATAAAAACATTTCAAAGTGCAAAGGTATAGTTCACTAGAACGATTCTAAAATTGCAAAATAAGTAGTAAGCAATTAGAGTTCCGCGTTGTCTGCGAGTTCGTGCGATGAACTCGAAGTTCTAGGTCATGTCGTAATATAATATGCTTACTGTTGTGATAGCGGTCTTTAAACCACTGATTATGAAGCAAAACTGGCTTTTAAATTGTGAACGATATTTCGTAAATTTTGACTGGAAATTTACATCTGTTTAATCTAAATTAAACATATTGCCGGCTTTAAGTCAAAGAACAATTAAGAAAACTATACTGTTTCTTCTACATTAAAGGTTTTTAGGGGATATTCTTCCACTGCTGGCTGGCGTTGTTTGGGTGAAGCTTCCTTCGGATGCAATATAGAACTCCTATTATAGCAGCGGCTCCCAATATGCTGCCGGTGGTCCTGCTGGATAGATAGGAATGATGTCGGATGGTTTTCCATGTAATGTCTTTTAGATGCTGCTGGATTACTCCGCTGGAGAGGTAGGAGCGATGTCGAATGGCTCTCCATGCTACTTCCTTCAGATGATGTTGCAGGTCCAACCGAGAAGTTTGTAAATCCTCGAAGTGGTTCAACTGCTGCAACACTGGCTCCTTTGATATTTCTGTAAAAGAGTTTTTGTGTTATCGTGTCGTTGAATACGTTGCCAATTGGTTTAGAACATCCCGCCAACGTCCATCTGCTGCCTCTTGCTTTGGAGACGAACATTATATGGGTGAATACGATAATTAATATCACTTTTCCCGAGGTTAGCTGTTTTAGAGAATGCCGCATCGGTATTCAACATTGCGTGTTTTCGGTAAATTCCCTCGCAGACTTTACTAAGCCGTCTTCTTGATTCCATCTTCGACTAGGGGCTAAGTGCTTAGCATTGTGTTTATCGCTTTCTAAACTTCTTGCTGTTATTTCTTGAATCCACCTTCCACTAAGCCTGTAATATTTGGTCTCGGATTTTTCAACCAGTTTTTGGCCTTTTTGCACAATCTTTCAATTTATTAATGTAATTGCGAAGAATGTGATTTTTGCATTCAATTTTTTCTATAACCATGGATCCGTAGGGCATGCACTCTAAAAGTTTTCTGTACACACTGCTGTCACCGTCACCTACAAGTTTAACGTATTTTATGCCATACATCGCAACAGATTTTTTTAATCCTTCAACAATAATGTTAGCTTCCATACTGGTTGAGCTTCCTGTCCAATTTTTATGACACGTATGTTCAGGGCTAGTTTCGTTATCATATAAATCTTTCCTGGCGCATATCAGACAATATTTGTTTTTTACTGCCATATACAGCACTTTTTTTATTCTCAGTCCTACTATACAAACAACTCCGGAAAGTGCGTTATAATTAGTTCGATAAGAACGTTTACACCAAGCCCCATGTGCTACTACAGCAATTGTAGAATAACCTTCGGAATCAACTTCTCCATTTTTCCTTGCTAATATTGCTTCTTTTTCAGCTGCTCTTGCCATTGATTCCGTGGCGACAGGATTATAAATGTTAGATATCTGGTCATGATAATTTGCATAAGTTGCGGATGAAATTGTCGGTATATCCATAGCTGACGAAAATTCTGACAATTGTGTATATCCTGCATCTATTGAAACAGTAGCAGAAACGGCTGCTAGGTTTACACTCATTTTGCTTTCATCGTCCAGCTTCTCAGTCGACACAGTATCTACTTTCTTACACACCGAACACTTGACAGTATACACAGATGCAAATCCTAAGCGTTTTTCTCTAATAATATTCATATTAAAGAAAGAACAACCAAAACCCTCGTGTTGAAGCGATTTTAACGATTTAAAAAAATGGGCGATGTCTACAAAATGGCGACCACTAATAGCACTAGTTTCATTTTCTTGTTTTTGTTCAATTTCCACTTCTAGTTGGAGTAACGAATCTGATGAAGAGCAGTTTTCTTCGTTGATATCACTGAATTCACTTGATTCAACAGAATCGTATTTTTCAGATATATCACCGTTAAAAAAAAGTTCTTCGTTCACCAACACCAGACTCATCCATAGACATTTTGGTATCGGTATCGGACATAGATGGTGCATTGAAAAACATGAAGAAGTAGCTGCACTATCCGCTGCAAACTTTGCCGTGTGCATTTTCTTCATTTTTTCTTTCCGCTTCGTCTTTTTGAAACAGACGAGAACATTCCGAAACTGAATACGGTTTACGATCCATGTTTGATAATAAACTTTCAACTGCATAAACAATGCACTGAAGTTGATAACATGTGCATACTGATTTATATAAGGGCACTGTCAGGTGTGCTCTAAAATTGAAATACCCTGTAATCGGTCGTTCGAATAGCCAATTTAAAATATTCTTGTAATATTAGAACGTCCTTCCCGGGGTCAATTATATAACATTTAGCAAATTCCACAAATTTGTACTTTGTAGGTTTTATGGTATACTAATGACTAATAGCCTAACTACAGAAAATGGAACTTATTATAACTGAAAAGAAAACTACATACATGGGATGGACGGAGCAGGATTATAACAGTGTAAACAAATTTTTTGCACTCATGATTTCAAAATTCATATTTCCCGGTCATTCCCGATGCGCCGAAAATGACTTTTCCCGCACCGGGGTGTTTTTTACTTTCCCACAAAAACTATGGCAATTGTGTGTTCCAGGGGCGCTGTAAACGTCACCAAAAGCTAACAGGTGCTAGGATACGTAAAAATTTTGTAATTTGTGCTGCCAACTCAGTAAAGTTGTAAAACACTAAATAAAAAAAAAAATTTTTTTTTAACTTTTTCAAATATTTTCAGTTATTCGTTACAAAAAACATTGTACCTACCTCTTTCGGGAAGAATTTTCCCGAATTCGCACTACATGCAGCACTCCCTTCGGTCGTGCTGCAAACAAAGTGCTCATTCGGGAAAATTAACTTCCCGAACTTGTTAGGTAAATAACTAAAACATAACGACGACTAAAGGAAAAACATTTAGTTTTGAAGAGGTTGCAGATTTACGTATCTAGGAACAAAAATTTACAGAACACCAGATGCAAGAAAGGAAATACAGAAAAGAATTATGGCCAGAAATCGCTGCATAGGTCACATAACAAGGATGAAGGTCAGTAGAATTCCAAAAATAATGTTGTAAATTAATATAGGTGGAAGGAAAAGAAAGGGAAGACCAAAAGCAACATGTAAAAAGAAGTAATGGAAGATATAGAACAGTGTAACACAAATAATTGGAGAGAAGTGTGTCAGAACATTTTTAAATTCGACTATTTTCTGTTTAATAATTACAACTTTGCTGTATATAGGTTTTCCAGTCACATTTCTAAGTATGCTAGTTCATCAAATGGCGTTCAGGCAGTTGGTGGTCCACAATTTCAAGTAACTGTAACGGCAACTTTAGTCTTCTCGTTCATAATTATTATTTGTTTTGGTTTATTTAGAATTTTAAAGATTTCGAGCACAGCTTTGTTCTAGAAAGTTCGTCACGCCAACGGCGGGCTTTTCTCGCTTAGTGATTGGTCACAGGAGCACAAATCATGCTACTAACCGATTCCCCCTGCACGTTGCAAGCCTAGCGCATCTATCGGCTGTTTTTTTCCTGAAAATCAGGGAGACTCTTCGGACTTCGTACACACCCACACATCAAGTCACAGCCCGATTATTCTAGCGATGCAGCCAGGCAAAGCCGCTTAATTAAGGTAGAGTGCTATACTTGTAATTAATCATGTATAAGTTTGCAATTAATCATTCATGCTTACAAGCCAGCAGACGGCTCGCGCTATGTGTGTAATTAATCATTTATAAGTTTGCAATCAATCATTCATGTTTACAAGCCAGCCGGCAGCTCAGAATATTTTGGAATTAATCATACATGTTTACTGCCAGCCGGCAGTTCCGGCGTGGGTCGCTTGCAAGCCATCATTCACGCGCTTAAACCCCAGCCGCTTGGGCTGTGCAAAAACTCTATCAAACGCTCTTAAGGCAGATGCGAGCCACCCTTGTTGAGGCCGTGTACCAATTGTTATTTTAATAATAAGGCAAACTCTCATCTGGGCTCTTAGCTATAGCGCCAATTTGTTATCTGCCGTTTTTATCTGTGTACGCTGACTGCATGCTGTAATATGTTGAACCAATAGAGCGGTTTACTGTGCGTTGCTTTATGATTTTCCCACGAGCCTGTGCACGTTTATTTACAGGTTAATTTTTACACTGTCAGATTTATGTGAAGTGGAGTCTGAGAGTAGTTTAAAAGCGTCGTTGGCTATGCACTAATATCCCCGTTTGGCTTTCGAAGTTCGGTTAGAATAATTTGATACCGTAACAAGTGTGAAAAAAGACAGTAAAACAAGCCATGGGCCTACTACGTTTTAAGTGCTAATATATTGCTGTGGTCTAATAGCTTTTATTTTAGTTTATTTAAAATAAATATTGTTCTCAGGGTTGTATCAAAAATTAGGCTCTAAATCTTACCTTTTAATCCACAATTTGATCATGCAATTGTAATAACTTTTGTTATTAAACTCTTATATCTCTGGGTTACTGTTGAATGTTATTAGCATAGTGTGACCACGTGGCGGACCAAATTGCCATACAGGCTTTCGACGAGGAGCGAGCGGCGGCGGTCATGGATAACGACACGCACTAAAGCACTCAAAAGCATGACCTTTCACTGTCACGGCCCATCAAGATCTCTTTTAAAAACCACGCCATGCGGTCCCCGACAGATGCGCTAGGCTTGCAACGTGCAGGAGGAATCGGTTAGTAGCATGATTTGTGCTCCTGTGACCAATCACTAGGCGAGAAAAGCCCGCCGTTGACGTGACAAATTTTCTAGAACAAAGCTGTGCTCGAAATCTTTAAAATTCTAAATAAACCAAAACAAACAATAATTATGAACGAGAAGACTAAAGTGACCGTTACAGTTGCTTGAAATTGTGAACCACCAACTGCCTGAACGCCATTTGATGAACTAGCATACGTATAAATGTGCTGGAAAACCTATATACAGCGAAGTTGTAATTATTAAACAGAAAATAGTCGAATTTAAAAATGTTCTGACACACTTCTCTCCAATTCTTTATGTTACAGTGTTCTATATCTTCCATTACTTCTTTTTTACACGTCGCTTTTGGTCTTCCCTTTCTTTTCCTTCCACCTATGTTAATTTACAACAATCTTTTTGGAATTCTGCTGACCTTCATCCTTGTTATGTTACGTATCCATCGCAGTCTTTGCTCTTTCACTGTTGCTATTATACGAGGGCGGTTCACCAATTATTGTCCCTAGCATAGAAGCAAACGTTTGAGAAGAACGAAATAATTTTATTTTTCAACATAGTCCCCTGGCAGGTTAATACATTTTAAGTATCGGTGCTGAAGTGCTTGAATGCTTTTGGAAAAAAATTCTGTATTTTGTTCCGCCAACCACTCATTTACGGCTGTCATCACTTCTTCGTCGTTCATGAAATGGGTTCCCCGAAGATGTTCTTTTAATTTTGGAAAAAGAAAATCTGGCGAATAGGGAGGTTGCTCAAAAATTTCAAAGCCAGCGTTGTGAATGGCTGCCATTGAAATACAGCTTTTGTGGGCCGGGGCGTTCTCCTGATGAAACAGAACACCTCGTCTCAATTTTCCTCTTCTCTTTTCCTTGATTGCTTCTCGAAGTTTTGGTATTAAATCTGCGTAATATTGGCCTGTTACGGTGTGTCCACGTGGTAAATAATCCACAAAAATCAACGAAGAAAGAAATCAAGAATCCAGACCAGAACGATAAAAAAAAGAAGATAAAATAGAAGACGAAGATATGGAAGAACTAAAACAGTTAATAATAGCCATGAACGCCGACCTGAAAAAGGATATAAATATAAACAATCAGGAACTGAGGAAGCATAACGATGAAATGGGAAAGATGAAAGAAGAATTAAAGAAAAACAACGAGGAAATACGAAGACTGAAAGAAGAAATGATACGCAAAGAAACAAACTGGGAAAGAGAAAGGAATCAACTAATCAAAAGAATAGCAGCACTAGAAGAGAAAACTGAGAATCAGGAAAAAGCAAAGAGGAGAAACAACATCGTCATAAAAGGGACACAAATGCGAAGTGAAGACATGAAGAAAGGAGTGGAGGATTTTATGCAAGAAAAATTGGGAGTAACTCCAGAGATTAAAGCAGCATATAGCGTTGGAAGAATAGAGGGAAAACAAACAATATTAGTAGAACTGAGCGAATGGAATCAGAAAAAGGCTATAATGGAAAATAAAAATAAGCTGAAAGGTACCAAGATATACATTGAAAACGACATGACACTAATGGAACGGAAAATACAGATGGCGATTAGAGAAAAGGCAAAAGAAGAGAGAGAAAAAGGCCACTTAAGCAAAATAGAATACCAAAAACTAGAAGTTGGGGGAAAACTGTATGTGTGGGACCACACGAGTAAAGAATTAAAACCAAAAAACTGAAGAAGGGAAAACAAAAAGGAGTTATGACGACACAAGCAATGAAAAGGACAATGAGTAAGGAAAATAATGCAAATATACACAAAATGAAAACGCAAATAAAAGTAAAAGTAAACTAAAAGTAACAATGAACACGGAAAATGAGTTAAACAATACACAAACAGAAATCGTACGTAACGCTAAAAAGAAACAAAAAGAGTGTAAGAAGAAGCGAAACAAAAATCAAATGAAGCTAGCAACATGGAATATAAAAACAATGCTTGAGGCCGGGAAAATGCAGACAGTAGCAGAAGAGATAGAAAAATACAACATAGACATAACTGCAGTACAGGAGGTAAGGTGGAGTGGAAAAGGCGAAATAGATAGAGAAAAATATAGTGTCCTATATAGCAGTGAAGAAAAACAAGGCAGCAATGGAGTAGCATTCTTTATAACAAAAAAAATCAAACAGAGAATGCTTGATTTCATACCAATAAGTGGACGATTAGCAAAATTAAGAGTAAAAACAAAGAAAACGTGTTTAACATTCGTGAATGTATATGCCCCAACGGAGACAAGTGATGAAGATGAAAAAGAGAGCTTCTATGAAGAATTACAAAGAATCTGTGAAGAAACTACCAATCAAGGCAAAATAATATTGATGGGGGACTTTAATGCCCAAGTAGGGAAAGAAGACCACCTGAAAGAAGTATGCGGAAAAAATACAGCCCACGAAATCACAAACGATAACGGATATAGAATGTGTCACCTAGCAGCAGCATTAAATCTCTTTGTTATTACAACTAAATACCAATACCGTAGACACCACAAAGTAACATGGAGACACCCAGCAGGAAGAGTGGAGAACCAGATAGATCATATCTTGGTACCAAAGAATAAAATGCAGTTGATCAAGGACGCAAGAACCTACCGAGGGGCAAATGCTGATACTGATCATTATTTAGTCATAGCAGAGATGAATGTAAAAAATTTACTAAGAGAACCCGAAAAAAAGTGGCGAAAAAGAAAATGGAACACAGCAAAGCTACAAGAAGAAAAAACAAGAGAGGAATATTCAGAGCAATTTTTACAAAGGACAGAACCAAGAGAAACAACAGAAATAGATTTACAATGGAACCAATTAAAAATGAACATTATAGAAAAAGCCAAAAAAAACTATTGGCTTTAAGAAATCAGAAAAGTTAACAAAAGAATGGTACGATCAACAGTGTAGAGAAGCAACGGAAAAGAAGAATACAGCAAGAATGAAGTGGTTGAATACAAGAGAAAAAGTAGACCAAGATCGGTATAAAGACAAGAGAAACATAACAACCAAACTATGTAAGCAAAAGAAGAAGGAATGGATAAACAGGAAATTAGAAGAGATAGAAAGATACAAACAAAAACACAACATCAGACTCTTCTACAGCGGAATAGAAAGAACAAAATACAAACCAACTGTGAAATCAAGAGGGATGAAAAATACAGAAGGAAAAATGATGTATGAAGAAAGCGAAGTGAAAGGAATATGGAAAGAATACTATCACAGTCTACTAAGTACAGATAACCAACAAAACAACGAAAATGTAAGCCCAAAAGAAAACGGCGATGACGAAGAAGAAATCATAAGTAAACCAACTCTAGAAGAAGTTCAGGGCGCTATTAACAGCACAAAAAACAACAAGGCACCAGGAAGTGACAACATTGTCGCTGAACTACTAAAACACGGAGGTAAAGAACTACACAAACAGATCCACTCCCTGATATTAGAAGTATGGGAACAAGAGGAGATGCCGAAAGATTGGAATAACGGAGTAATACTCCCTCTATACAAAAAAGGTGACAAAGGGGACTGCGCAAACTACAGAGGTATAACCTTATTGAACACGACATAAAATATTCTCAAGAATTTTGAACAACAGACTCAAGTTATATGCAGAACAAATCACAGGTAACTACCAACAAGGATTCAGACCAGGTCGATCAACCACCAATGCTATCCACATAATGCAACAAATTTTGGAGAAAGCAACAGAATTTGACATAGACTTATACTTCGGATTTATCGATTTTAAAACCGCCTTTGACTCTGTAGATAGGCAAAGAATGCAGGAAGTGCTGGAAGACCTTGGTATCCCAAGGAAACTAGTAAATTTGGTCAGAATGACACTGAAAAACACAGAAGCAGTTGTAGAAGTAGAAGGAGCATATACAGATAAATTCGAGATAAATATGGGGGTAAAGCAAGGAGATATAGTATCAGCCACATTATTTAACTTAGTGCTTGAAGGTATAGTCAGAAGAGCAGACTTACAAGGTATAATAATTAGTCGAGGAGCACAAGCAATAGCATATGCAGACGATTTAACAATAATTGCCCGGTCCAGAAATGAACCAAGAGAAAAAATCGACAGCATAGATAAGGAGGCAAAAAAGTTTGGTCTAAACATCAACGAAAACAAAACCAAGTACATGCAGCTCAAAAGAAATCAAGAAAAAATAGGAAATGCACTACAAGTAGGAAGTTACAGTTTTGAAGTCACAGGCACATTTAACTATCTAGGCACAATGATCAGCATACGTGGAGAAGGAAAAGTGAAAGATCGCATTCAAAAGGGAAACAAAGCTTATTTCATCAATAAACCACTTCTTAAAAGTAAAAACTTCAGTAAGGCCACTAAAATTAAAATTTACAAAACACTGATAAGGCCAATTGTAACCTATGCAGCTGAAACAATTACACTAACAAAGAAAGAAGAAGACGAATTGAGATGTTTCGAAAGGAAAATCCTGAGAATAATACTAGGCCCAGTTAAAATGCAAGATAATGAATCAAGACAAATGATGAACCACGAAATAGATAAAGAAATTAAAGGGGAAGACATAGTACGGTTCATAAAAGCGCAGCCATTAAAATGGCTAGGTCACATCATGAAGAGCAGCCCTAATGACCCCATAAAACAAATTACGGAGTGGAAACCCATAGGAAACAGAAGAAGAGGCAGACCTCGAATTAGATGGTGGGACATGTTAATGGCAGATGTAGTGGCAATGGGGATCAGAAACTGGAGGGGTGCATGTAAAGATAGGAAAGTATGGAATAAAATCACTGAGAACGCCAAGTCCAGTAACAAGCTGTGAAAACGTGAAAATAGAGGAGTGATCCACCTCGAACCAGGATCGTGTATCCTTCGTCAGAAGGGGCTATAATCCTTCGAGATTTAGAAGCCGAAAGAAGAAGAAGAAGAATATTGGCCTGTTACGGTGTGCCCATGTGGTAAATAATCCACAAAAATAACCCCCTTAAAATCCCAAAAAACCGTTGCCATGATTTTGTCTGCCGAAGAAACAATACGAAATTTTCGAGGAGGTGGGGAACCCTTATGCCGCAATGCCATACTTTGGCGTTTCGACTCTGGGTCAAAGTGATGAACCCAAGTTTCATCCACTGTAAGGAATCTTTGTAAAAATTCATCGGAGTCTCTGTTAATGATTGCCAAATTGGTGTCTGCGGTAACGTGTCGGAGGCGTTTTTGATCTGCCGTTAGCATTTTTGGTACCCAACGTGCAGAGACCCAATTCTTCGTGCAAAATTTTTTCAACGCTCCCAACTGAAATGCCACATGTCTCCGCTATGCATCTGACGGTAATTCTTCTATCATTCAGTACCATATCATGGACCAAATTAATATTTTCCTTGGTAACCACAGTTTTTGGTGGTCCTGGTGTTCACAGGACTCTCTCCCCAGTTTGAAATCTCGAAACTAATTTTTAATTACCTGGTATGAAGGCGCAGAATCACCCAATACTTCAGTCATGCCCTTATGAATTTCTTGCGGTGATAAACCTTTCTTACAGAGGTATTTTATAACAGCTCTTGTTTCAATTTTATCCATTTTGATAAAATTACAAACACCACAAGAGAACTGAACTAATATTTTGAATAAATGAAAAGATAGAGAGACGCAATTTTACATACACTAACGTGAATAAATGACACTTCGGATAAAAACAGTTTTTCATTTGTCAGTCAATGCCTACTATATTAGGGACAGTAAATGATGAACTATCCTCGTATCTGCGTCGTAGTATAATTCTTGTAATTCTTTATTAGTTCTTCTTTCCCATTTTGCAATCTGTTGATCCTAATGTCCATACCTCACTTGCGTAGATTATGATTGCTCTTATTATAGATTTATAGCATGAATCAGTTGGCAGTACAGTATTGTCAGTCTATATCAAATTCGAGATTTGCAGATTAAGTTTTGCGTCAGTGTGTGTCAAATAACAAACAAAACCTAACATACTAACTTCGAATGTGACGTGGACTGACAATGCACTTCAGTACTGCCAACTGATTCATGCTATACAGGGCATGCTGCAATTGAGTTTTTAAAAAATCACTCGGTACATTAAACAGTAAATGTATTGGTTTCTGAAACGTGACCTCGTAACGCCGGGTCCAGTCAGCACAGAATACCAATCCACTGTTGTCTATACTCGATGGTACAAAATCTCAGCTC
>CALNHX010010656.1:0-38334 GCA_940337035.1 Agriotes lineatus | reverse complement strand
ACATTGTTCTGCAATACTTCCCAGCAATAAAAATGTAGAAATTGTTTCCTCTTCGGAGGAAAATACAATACAACCAGTTACACAACAATCAAGTAATCGAAGTGATCCAAGATCTTCTATGCATAGTACAACTGTAGACTTAGAGCAAAAGACCACAACAGAGCTGTTATTTCAGTCGATTCGCTTACAGGAAGACCCTAGCGAAACAAAAGATTTTACTGTAGGGCAAATACTGCAGTGTCCTAATCAAAATGATGAAATCAAATTGGAATTATACTCGGAATCGGAATATATAGCTGGATATTTGGCTTATAGGTTTCGAAATAAATATCTTGGTCTTGCCAATCCAACGTACGTGCAAAACGCAGCCAATACTGCAACATACTGTTTCGATCTTCAGCAAGTTCAAGTACTGCCTAAAGTGCCTATTCAGGAGGCATTTTACTCCCAACAGCTCTCACTGTATTATTTTTGTATAACGAAAGTTAATTGTGAGAATCCTACATTTTACATCTGGTTAGACCATCAAGCAGGAAGAGGAGCAACCGAAACTTCTTCAGCACTACTTCACTTTTTGAAATGTTCAGAGTTCTCTGCAGATGTTCATAGTTTAAAACTCTTTTCGGATGGCTGCGGAGGACAAAAGAAGAATAGCCATGTTGTTCATATGTTAATGTTATGGCTTAAAAACTTTGCCCCAAAAACAATTCAATCGATTGAATTAATCTTTCCTGTCAGGGGTCACTCATATCTACCAGCGGATAGGATATTCGGGCGGGCAGAGAAAGTGTTACGGTCCCATAGCGTTTTAAAGAAACCTGAACAATACTGGGATGTTTATTCAAAGGTAGGAGATGTTCACAAGTTGGGTACTGACTGGTTACTCTTGGATATCAAGAACGCTTCTGTTTATCTGAAAGGTATTAAAGAAGCAAAACGAATCATAATAAAAAAAAGTCATCCAAAAGAGACTGTTCCATCTTAGTAAAATCTGAAAACTTCTACAGAACTAATATCTCCAAAAAAATTGAAACGTTGTTAAAACCTAGAAAAAGGCTTGAACAAGTTCAGCTACCAGAAGTCCCTCTGCAATATGAAATAAAAGTCAAGAAATTGCAAAGTTTGCGCAAACTACTTGTAAGTCTTTCTGGGGAAAACTAGAAAGAGGATCCAGATCTAGAGTGGCTCGTACGTATTTTAGCAAGTCAGGAGGTTCTGTACAATCCAAAATCTGCCAATGCCAGTGAGGACCTTGAAGATGAAGAAGAGTCAGATGAAGAAGAAATTAATATAATATAATCTAGGTGGTACTCTGTAATATACTTTCTGTTAATAAATAAAAACTTTAGTATTATTATTTTTTCCTAGAAGTTACTTGGGATACACGTTTTCGCGTTTTTGACATTGAATGGACAATCAAAACAGCCATAGTCCACAAAAGACAATCAAAAAGCATTTTTTCACACAATTTTTTGCTAATTACAGCTTTAGAGAAAAACATTTATGTGCCAAAATTATATATAGTACTTACTAATTTTTTCACAAATTTTGTATGTGATAATTTTTATGATACATTATATGCACAAGCTACAGTTTTTTGACTTTCCTGAAAAATGGACATGATGCGTTTTGCAAGTCTGCTCCTCATTTATAAGTGCAATTTCTGCATGGGATGCATTTATTGATTCCAGCATGATAGAGGAAATTGTAGAATGCACTAATAACAATATTACGTTCAAACGAAATGCTGTGAACTCTTTAAGAGAAAGAGACCCAACACACCAAGAGCGAAATTTTGGCAGTTTTAGTCTACTATATTTTATTGGTGTGAAGAAAGGCAATCATTCAAGTGTTGAGGAACTCTGGGAAACAGATGGTGGATTAGCAATAACAAGACGAGTTATAAACGCTTTTTGTTTCTGCTGCGGTGCCCTCGATTTGATAACCGTGACACAAGGGATTATAGAAAGCAAACTGACAAACTGGCCGCCATAAGATTTATTTTTGACTCTTCTTCTTCTTCTTCTTCCTCTTGTTATAGGGCTTGCCCTGTCGTTTCCTAACTTAGCCTCTCCTCATCAATTATCTTGCGATGCGGATGTCCAGCAGTCTTTCCATCTCTTTGGTGGTCTTCCCCGCGGTCTCGTTGTTTGCGGTCTTTCCATCATCGCTACTTTGGTAACTCGGCTATCTTCCATTCTCTGACTCATTTGTACCAATTGTAAAGATTTCTATTGTATATGTGAATATGTGATAATTGGTGAGAAGTTGGAGGCATTTAAGAGACGTTGCAGTTTTATTCAGTATATCCCCAATAACCCGGCAAAATACAGAATAAAAATGTTCGTAATGTGTAATTCAAAATTACATCAGCAATTTAGAAATATACTGTGACCAACAACCAGAAGGATCATACAGGATGCAAAATACTCCTACAGATATTGTGAAGAGATTGATAGAACCAATTAGGGGTTCAAAGAGAAATCTAACTACAGATAACTGGTATAGCAGTTATACTATAAGGTTATACACTCATCAAGTGTTGTCATCAGCGCCATATTTTTACGGCAGGTCAAGATCTGCGTTCCAAACAAATCTGACAACAGAGGTTAATTTGTATAAGAACCGTGAATAAAGTGTTTTAAAAATATTATCCAGTGTTTCTTGGAAAGATAATTGTAAAATTGATGAACAAGAGCAGTTTATTTTTGTGATCTTTAAAAAATATTCTATAATTCATTCATTTTAACCTGCAAAATCGATAAATAAAGTAAAGTGAGGTTAAGATTGTTCGGGTTCCTTATGTAAATGCAACGAATTTCTCTGAAAAAGATGAACTAGAACTCAAAGCAATTGACAATTTTTGAATTTTTATAACTTAATGTTATCCCCTTAACTTTGCATACAACTACTACTTTGTTTTGCTTTGTAGAAAATAGTTTGAAAGCATAATTAAGACTGTTGATATCAGCTGCACGATAGCTGACGAGTACTTATGTAAGGATTTACTGAAGGAGAAATATTTCATTAACTTTTAAAAAAGTATACAAACTGGTAATTAGTTATTATTTAAAGAAAAAATTGAATTCTAGTTTGCTTTACAGTCCGTCCCTTAATTTTTATAAAATCACAACTTAACTTTTAGCATTAAAAACATCCGTGAATTTATAATGAAATGCCTATAGTTTAACCTGTAAAATCAATATAAAGTATTGTTGTGATAGACCAGGGTCATCATTCCAAAAAACCAAGTTCAACGTGGACGCGAAATAATACACTACTGCCGTTTATTCTTGAGGTAAGTGCATTTGAACGGGTTTGTGTCAATAAATTAAAGTAGTGTTTCAAGTAATTTTTCTTTACAGAACTGAAAAATCGAACTGGTAATATGGCCCATACGAAGCACGTTATAAAACTCAGCACCATATCCAATTTTTTTCCGAGGCAGATGAGAGAAGACTTCTGGTTAGGGGTGAAAATGCAGTCGAATCTAACTGAGTAAAGTCATTTTTTGCCTGATGTGCTGCTACTAAAAGGAGAAATACAAGCGAGCATGAGAGACCGTTCGTACAAAGTGGAGGTAATATTTGGTTCCCCCTTTTCACGCTGATCAAAACAAAACATTGTACTTAAACATACGAGATAAATACGTTTTTGAAATTTTAAAAATAACAAAATTGCATTATTTTGGTTCTTCTCACGTGGATTTCCACAACTGATGTCAGCATATTGATATGTTTTGGATCAATTTCCTCAGCGATGGCGAAATAAAAGATGTGTCCGTCACCTGTCTACGTGGAGAGTTTTTATGTCACCATATAGCAGCTCTTCTTTTGTATGCTCATTACAATATATCAGTAACAGATATAGAATGTAAATGGGCTGCAGAGAAACCAAAGGAAGACTGTGAGAACCATTGACGAGATATACCGGGTGTCCGTTCTCAAAGTCGAACATAGGCTATTAACATTGTATTGAACGTTTTTGCCGATTCCTGTTCGCCAATTCAACTTACAGGGAAGGTAATGGTATCAATGGAAAGATAAAATTATTGCGCATCAAATGATACCAATAATAATACTCAAGATGCAATTTTTATTTTAAAATACTAATTTAAAACTTGGGAATTTTTAAATACGTCTTGCCTTGCTTTTCAATTTCGATAGCATTTGTCAAAAAAATTGGTGATTAGTTGGCGTAAATCAGGTATTTTCTGCCAACATCTGTTAAAATTATCTACAGAAAAATGAATTATTTCAATGAAGAGCGAGTGAATGCACTAATGTTAATTGCCTATGTTCGACTTTGAGAATGGACACCCGGTATGTTGGAAAGAGCCATGTTTCAACAAATAGGCAACTGACGAATGAAGAAATTGAAAAGTTCACTGGAAAGTTGCAACAGTATGGAACATCTGTTGGCTTCACATGGCTCCTACGTCCTGAACCAACAGTCGAACCAAATCTGGTTAAAGATGTGGAAGACCTTCTATTTTCAGCCGAGTATTTTACAGCGACGGACAAAAACAAGTACTTCTTCGATGCCATGGAGATTTCTCTCGAGACAAGGGAAAGAGTCACGGCTGTGACCATTGGGCAATCTAGGAATGAAAAGTGGTTGACTTACCGAAAGAACAGGCTCACAGCCAGTAATTTCGGAATAGTTTTACGGGCGATCCGTAGAAGAAGATATCCCCCCTCACTTTTCAAACGATTAACTGGTATGTAATATTTTTTTTAAACATGAAAATATAAAAAAACAAACTAAAAAATTTGCAGGGCTTTATAGTCTGAATAATGTCCGAGCAGTTCAGTGGGGTATCATCCATGAAGGTGTGGCCCGAGAATAGTTTACCAAAGAAACAAACTTAGAAGTTATCGCTACAGGATTGTGGCTACATAGCTGTGGTTTTCTTGGTGCTAGCCCTGATGGTCTTGTTGGAGACAATGGTATTGTGGAAGTAAAGTGTCCATTCAAATTCAGAGATAAAATCATTTCCTCTGAATTGAAGAGCGATCACTCCTACATTGTCTACTTTGAAGGAGAAGAAATGATGATAAACACCAATCATGAATATTATCATCAAATTCAGGGCAATTTGCTTATTACAGGCAGGGAAATATGTTATTTGTGGATCTGGACTCCTCGTGTCAATTTATTAATGGAAGTGTATAGGGATGATAACTGGGAAGGAAATTTAAGTTTGTTGCAGGAATTTTATTTATATAATTATTTACCATATATAATCAAGTCCATTGAATAATTAAATTATTGCTGTATTTGATGATATTTAAGTTCTTCTATGTATATCAGTTTAAGCAATGTAATGTCTAATTCAATTTTAATAGAGATCTTAGCTTCATTTGTAGCACATAATAATTGTAAATTGATAGTGTGAAATAAAAAGACTGTCGAGCTGTTTGTTTAGATAACTGTTATGCAGAGTATATACTCTGATACCCGTACATATGTACTAAATAAAACAAGTAGGTGCCTATTTGTATAAATGTTCGACCTCTCTTATTAGGGGAAACTACAAATTAGTTAGGGCAGCACAAACTTGAAAAACTACGGATGCATGTGGAATGAGGGTGGCTGGAATTAAATTTAAAATTGTATAAGATTTAATTCGCCTTATAGCCCTTTCCACATGAATCCGTGCTTTAGCAATGGTTCGTGTCCTAATGATTTGTTCAAATGTAAATTGAGGAGTGGTTAAAAATGGTGGTATATTCAGAGAAACACCCTCTGGTAGCAAATCTGATATTAAAAACCCCCTGTCTGCTAGAACTAAATCACCTTGCCTCATTTTTTTCAGTACCCCACAATGATCAGTAACGTTTTTGTCTGAAGTTGAGCCTGGATATAGTTTACTTGCAAATGTAACCACTCCATTAGGCGCAACTCCAACTAGTCCCTTCAATGTATTCCTATGCTTATAAAAGCTATAGGTTGACCTCTGTAACTCCATATTTGCTGGACGAACAGTGGTCACCTCTGTGCAATCAATAATAATTCGGCAATTTGTAAAGGGACTAAATGATGTTGGCATGCACAATTTATTTTTATTGCGTGATGGAATGTTCTGCATAAGCTGCTGGAACGATGTCTCATGCAGTGCAATCAGCCACGTTTTAAAAATATTAGCCATAGTTTCTCGGCTAATGCCAAACCTAGCAGCCAAATCATCATTGTGAAGATTCAGTTTCAATTTCATTAGGGTCAAGAGCAACTGGTCAATTTTCGGTATCCTAATAACCTGCCAGCCTCTAAAATAATTTAACTGGAGATTTTCGAACAAAGAAAACTACGTTAAAAAATTCTTTTGTTGGAAGTCCAGTATACACATTAATTAAATTGTTTTTATTTTCAATGTGCTGAAATGATAACCTCAGAGTCAGCTTTTCAAGATCTTTCTTGAGGTTATCAATTTCTTGTTGCAAAAACAAGTTCTCAGCCTCCAACATAGATGGAAATTTTGGAGTGACTGCTTCGGTCTCTTCACTAGCCTCAACTTCACAAGCAGATTGTTCATGGTGAGGCGAAATCGTGCCTTCCTCTTCTTCCTCAGTAGCCGATGTCATGTCTTCAGTATCCTGTAATCCCGATGGACCAGCTTCGCTCTCTCGTTGTGACGGACCAGGACTAGCTTCTTCTTTTCTGCAACATTGCAATTTTATTTCGGGATACACTACAATAAATAAATGTACAAGCCCACCTTTTCTTTCTTGTCTTTTCTTCAGGATTGTCAACGAGCTTCCCCACATTCACATTCACGAAGTGGCAGCTACAAATGCGGGAGTACTGAGACGGTTCTCTATCTTTACGCCTAAAATGAAGACAGAAGGCATTGCAGTTGGCACAAAATAGAAAAGTGTTTGTTATTGTACATATCTGACCAATCTTATCCACTTCTGACGCATCTTTTTGTCTTTTGGGAAGACAAAATAAGTACACTGATCTCGCTCACTGTAATGATTGCAAGTTGGCGCAAAGCATAGCACCATCCTGTTCTTTTTGTTTTGTTTCCTAAAACAATATAAAACGTGCACAGAGAAGACTTCTTTTATCTACCTTTCACATATAAAACAAATGTTAGCAACAAAAACAACTATTTTATCTACTACACTAATAATTGTATATAACCTCACTTATTTTGAATCCAAATTATTCACAGTAAATGAATTAAATGCTCAGCTTTTTCCCGATAAATAGTTGCTTTACTTCGACAGAAGCGTGAAAATGTACTTACATCGGGGAAATCGGCTGTATTATTATTTATTCACGTTTTTAAAAACTCTGTTACCGGTGTTCGCGTGTTGAACTTTCTTTGTTTGGAACGCGGACACTGGCCTACCTCAACAACATGGCTGCCGTGACGTAAGACTTGAGCAGACTATTGGGGGTGATGTGCCAAAGGGGTGAGATGCCTAACTACTTCAATTCAAATAATACCCAACAGAGGGCACCGCAAGGCCGTTATGTATAGAGTTCCTATATGTATTAAGAGTTGAGCCATTGGATCCACAAATCAAGGACCATTTGATGTAGCAAAGATATATTTCATTTGTTTTAGTTGAAAGAAGTATGCATAAAGTTTAAAATCGGCAAAAATCAGGTACTCCATGGTTTGTGGATCCAAAACAAGTCACCCTACATGTCCCAACTCTTTATATATAGGGACTCTAGTTATGTATAGTGTACCTGTATAATACTTTAGTAAGAGTAGAGCAAACAGCGAAACATTTTGGATCATTTTTTCATGGCTACCAAGATTTAATGATATATTGAAAAACAAGGTTGGTTAAACTGACACATGAGTTGTCAGTTTCATCAAATTTGAGGTTAGCAGGTTAGGTTTTTTGTTAGTCTGTGTCCAAACTGACGGAAAACCTAACCTGCTAACCACGAATTTGATGAAACTGACAACTCGTGTGTCAGTTTTGCCAACCTTGTTTTTCAATGTATCTTTAAATCTTGGTAGCCATGAAAAAATGATCCAAAATTTTTCGCTGTTTGCCCTACTCTTACTAAAGTATTATACAGGTACACTAGTTATGTATAGAGATCCTGTATATAGTTTACTAAGAGTTGGACAAACAGCCTGATTTGACATACATTTTTGATCCGAATTTTTTATTTGACATATAGTCCGAGAGCCGGCGTCACACTATTTTCGATGAAACTAACATCGTCCATATTTTGTACAAATGTTGTTTAGGCTAGTATACCGGGTGTCAACGAATTTATTAGACAAGTCATATCTTCTAGAGTATTAGGTGTATTAAGATGAGATTTGGTACAGGTAAATGGTATAGGGAGAGGAGAATTTTCGCCTATTTTTCACTTTTTGGTCACTTCCGGTTTCACCGGAAATGGCTCCGATTTCGAATTTTTAAATGGAACACCCTGTATATTTTTGCATATTTGGATTTCAGAGACAATTTTGGATCAGAATGTGACATTTTAAAAAGTTTTTAAGCCTACTTGATTTTTTTAGAGCCAGTTTTAATATGGCATCTAGGTGGCCATGATCAGACGCAAACTAATCTAAAGACCTCAGGTGATGTCAGAAAATTACAATCGCAAAGTTTGAGTGATTAGTATGATAGATAGGGATAAGACAAGTTGGCAAAAGCACGTTTTCTTGTCTAACTATTTTTGTTCAAATGGCGACCCTTTTTTGACAAGCACTTTCCGAAAAGAGAATTTTTTTGGCAAATCTAACGATACTAATTTATTTGCGATTGGATTAAAAATAAGCTCATAAGTTAAATATTTCTAAGCAAAATACTAGATAATAATTTATTTACTTTTGTCAAGTGTGCCATGGATAAGTTTTTAAAATGTCACATGGTGATCCAAAATTGTCTCAGAAATCGAAATATGCAAAAATATACAGGGTGTTCTATTTAAAAATTCGAAACGGGAGCCATTTCCGGTGAAACCGGAAGTGACCAGAAAATGAAAAATATGCGAAAACTTTCCTCTCCCTACACCATTTACCTATACCAAATATGATTTTGATACACTTAATACTCTAGAAGTTATGACTTGTCTAATAAATTCGTTGACACCCGGTATAGGGTTCCCCGTCGGTCAGCTGGTCCAGTAGCGGCGCGGCGCCATGATTGTTGCAAACTGACAGTGTAATTTTTTTTATACTAACGAGTTTGAAACTTTGTGAATTTGTTGTTTAAAAAATAAGAGACAGGGCGAGCTTGGTCAGCTGGTTCTCCGAGGGGACATTGCCAGTCAGCTGGGGGGTAGTTTGGTTAAAGTAGAAATGAAAAAAAGTTACACTAACGGTCAGCTGACTCTATCAGATTGAAGCCTGTTCTTTTTAAGTAAGGAAACAAGTGGTCAGCTGCTATTTCGATGGGACAATCACGCGCAATCCATGGCGGAACGAAAAAAAACGCGTGGCCGGCCGTCGCCTGGCCGGCAATAGGGCAACGTCGCACTACGTTTAAACGAGCCTTTGTGTATCCTAGGCATAGCAAAGGACAGTTTGTCGGTAGATTTCCATCCGAAAACATGTACTAACGCTATGGCTGCGCAATTATGTGTTTTTTGTAGTTCAAAAAAAGACAAAAATAATCATTTTCAAGGAAGAAACTTTACAGAAATGCAATAAAATATTAAAGTTGAAAAAAGAACATGGTTTTACACTGAATAACACTGTGTCACCCTCACGTGTAAGTGATTTTGAAAGTTATCACATGGAATGTTATAGGCGTTTTACTGCACTATCACCAAAATTGAGGAAATGTTTACAAAATGTTGGCGAACAATCGTAAGTTAAATAATTATACAGGGTGTATACGAATTCGACCGACAAACTTTGAGGGTGTATTTACTGCCTAAATATGTACCTAAATTGTTCCTATACTTATAAACAATCTCCTTTCATTTCAAAATTAGAACCTCTTTTGTGACTTCTTTTATCTAACAGTGAAACCGTCGAATGAAATTTTACTCAAATATCGAACTATACTAATTAATTAATAAAATTAGGTACATATGAAACATGACATTTAATTAATCAGACTACCAGTGGAAATAAAACATTCAAGTTTGGAGATTTGAATGCATGTAATGTGTAGGAACACTAATTTTTAATGGTTTTTGGAAGTCCAGAATTCTTTAAAGAAGATAGCTAGGATATAGCTGATAATAAATGTTATTCTTAATATTCAAGCTAATGGATTTCTTCTCATTTTTATTTTATTTAATAAAATAAATCTTGAAAAATTCATAGTGTTTTTTCGAAGTGTTTTGACCTGTGGAGAGTTTATCTTGCAGATAAGGATCAAGGTTGTCGAATCTTTTAGGCTGTATTTAGTGAGAGAAATATGCACCCAAAGTTTGTCGGTCGAATTCGTATACACCCTGTATAATAATTAGCGAGTCAGATACAATAAAATAATGAAAATTTAAATGGTTTTTTGAAAATATAGTCCATCAATTTGTAACGCAGAAATATTATATTAACTTTGAATGTTTTTATTTTAAATGTTTACATAGTATTTTTTAAAAGCTTTGAAGGTTTTTTTTTATAAAAAACGTTTGAAACAAAACAGTTACATTAAATTAAGAACAAGAGTGTTAAATAATTTGGAAAAACATTAAAATAAAATGAACTAAAGTTATTAATTTAATCATTATTACTAGATAAAAAAATCATAAATTATTAGTCAAGGTGTAATAAAGTATAAACCTTCGAATTTAATCCAGAGATCATTAGTAAAAAAAAATCAACGTCTGTGGCTCCCGGAAATGAGTGGATGGACAACTGCATTTTTTGAAAAAATGAAATATTACTTTTTTTATTGTGGAAAAGTAATATTTCAATATTATCTTTTGTTATATTGTTCAAATTTAATTACTTGAACTTCAAATTAAAGAATTTCCTTGGCACACAATTTGTTAATTAAAAAATCTGGTGTGATACACGCACACAACTTCCTTTTACAGTGATCATATAATTAGCCAAAAATTTGATTTTAAATTTGTAAGCATTTGTCAAAATTTTTCGAAAATTACAAATTCTGCCAAAACGGTACAAAATAGAGCGTTAGTTGAAGAGACACATTTTCTCTATAATTTTAAGCTGAATTCAAAAATGTAATAATATACCGGGTGTTCTATTTAAAACGGGAGTTAACAAAAAAAATAGAAAAAAAACAAAAGAAACCCATTTTAGAAGTATTCAAATGGAAAATCACCTATCTCACATCAATACACATTCAAAGTGTAATAAAAATGTGAATTTTAAAAAAAATCGTTAGAGCCGTTTTTGAAAAAATCGAAAAAAACTGAAAAATCACAAGAGTAAACACCTACTTCCGGTTATGCGATTTTCTTCAAAAGCTTGCTGTCACATCTACATAGTACACAAACCTTATATATGAAGTTTCAACGTCACACCTCTTTTAGTTTTTGAGATATTCTGTTCACAGACACACAGACAGACAGACACACAGACAGACAGACAGACAGACACACAGACCAATGAAAAAAAATATGTTTTTTGGGATCAGGGGACTCTAAAACGTGAAGATCTGTTGAAAACTCAATTTCGAATTTTTGGGGTGAATCCAATACTTCCTTTATAGTAAAAGGAAGTAAAAAACTTACTGGAAGAACTGTATTTTTTTATAAATTTTTTTTAAGTAAGAAAAATTGATTTCTTCCTCAAACGTTAATCGCAACTTAGAGTGCGATCAGACGAAGTCATTGTTATGCTCAAACAAATTATGTAAAAATGTTTTTATTCTTTTATTTTATTAAAAAATAAATTGATGAAACTTTAAATTAAAAATTAACATAATAAAAGGTAAATTGCATAGATTCTTGCTGCCCATTCATTATCGGAAGCCACAAATATAATGAATATTAATATACAAAAAAATAAATATTCGAAAATAAATTATTACGCAGGAACACAGTAACTTCTGAAGAAGCCTCCACGTCGGCAGACAAAGATGCTACTGCTTCAACAGAAAATGCACCTGCTTCTTCAAAAAACGATACGGAACAAGAAACGGCTGAAGTTCCTACTGCCCAAGACGTTGTTGCTGACCTAGTGGCTCATGTTCTTGCTACAGTTCCTGCTTCCGATGAAGCTTCCGATCTACCCGTCACTGAAGAAGTTTCAGGAGAGCAAAGTACGGATTCAACTACACAAGAATGTGCTCCTCCTGCTGAACACATGTCAACAAAAGAGTCCGGTGTCGAGAATGAATACAGCGTGCAAAACGATGTCTGTATATTTTGCCATAGGGTTCGCAAAAAGCGCAAGACCTTATTTACGCAACGACTAACGGTGGTATCAAAACCTCAAAGCACATCGCTTTGGGATTAGCCTTGAAAGGTTTGACGAATAGTAGAAAAATCATGAATATTCTCAACCATTATGGTCAATGCTGCAGTTATACTACCTTAGAAGGAATAGAAACGGAAGCAACATTTTCTTCAACATCTAGGTCAGACATATGTCCCTAAGATATTGTACGAACGCCAAACTTATGTACCGGAGTTGCATTCAACAATTTCGACCGATTTGTGGACACTACAAGCGGCAAGGATACTCTTCATGACACGGTTGGAATTATTTTCCAAAATATTTCTGCCTGTGCGATCAACCCAGTTGATAGAGTAGAGGAGAGTCGCGAAGATAATAGTACTCCAGGACAAGGCGGTAAACGAAGACGCACATTTGATGCAATATCACACGAGTTGGCTCCATATATAAAAAAAACCAAAGCTTGTTGAAAAACTTTTACCAGCCGATGATTCATCACGACCAATTATTGCTGACCAGGACAAGATATTCAATCAAGTTTATTTCGCATGGATGTTGTCGCACCATCAGAAGATACCAAATACTGCAATGTGGATCGGATACAACAGCTTATTATACGAAGATACATCTCCCATGCAAAAAATTTCTTATCTGACAACGATCAACTCATCGCCAACCGATGTTGCTGTTGTTCATGAAACCATGCTTCAAAGTCTGAAAGTAGCTGATGAATGCGGCCAAGAATTTGTGCAAGTTACGTACGATTTAGCTATTGCTAAAGTCGCATTACAAATACAAAGTTCTGAAAAACCCCAATTCGATAGATTGTTCATTCATCTAGGCATGTTTCATGTAATGATGGCGTACTTCAAAGCTATTGGCAAATTCATTGATAACTGCGGAATTACGAACATCATGGTTGACACCGGGTTATTAGCAAATGGATCTGTTAATAGCTTTATAACTGGAAAACATTTCAACAGATGCAAGAAACTGTATCCTCTCTTGGCAGTAGCTTTTGAAATTCTGCATTTTGAAACCTTTCTGAAAAAAAGACATCGCAATAACAGAAAGTATATATGAATATTTGGTTTCATTTACAAAAGAACGCCAAAAGAACCAACTTACCTGTTTAATAAAGTAAAATTTAGATACAATGTTCACAAAGTGAATGTAAGAAAAAAAGGCATTATCACACCTCCAATCCATAAATCTCATTTATTTGAAAAATCGTTTTCATATACCATCAGTAATGTTTACAACACCTTGCCGGAATTTCTAAAATCACTTAAAGTTTCCACATTCAGACACCAGCTTACTAGCCTTATTTATAAAAATCAAAAATAATGTTTTTGTTTCTTTTTGTTTTCTTATAATCTCTTCTCATCATAGTTAAATTTATACAGTTAATTCTTATTACGCATTACACAAATATTCTCATTCGTATTTGCACGTCACTAAATTAACTTTTTTATATTTTAAATTTACTTAAAAATTAAATTTAAATGTTATTTTTTCATATCCTCTCAAGACGTATTTTTAGTAAACGAAGCAATAGGGTTAAGTGTAAGAGCAGATTATGAAAATTTGCTTTTTCATAAATCTGAACTTCGCCCTTTTGAAGGTGACTGTGACCTACTTCCAAAAAATATTGTTATTTTGTTATTTTGTAAAAAAAATATGTATTTTGTTAAAATATTTTAATGTATTTATATTTTGAGATGGTACAGATCTCCTTCAATAAACGACCATTATTATTATTATTATTATTATTATTATTATTTATCAATAAAAGATCCAAAATTGCTGGATATTTTCCAAGAGTACGAAAAGTATCAGCAAAAAAGTCTGAACGGACGCCATGGCAAAACAGCGCAGTATTTCATGATGTTTGTCCGCTTCGTAAAATACTACATGATGCTGAATTCCAGTATTAGAACGGCAGATTTTGAATTATTGAAGGCTATTTTACCACGCATAGGAAACTTGTTTTTTGTCTTCAATCAGCCAAATTACGCACGGTATTTGGTGAGGTACCACAATAATTTGCTCCAAATTGAAGAAACACGTCCAGGCTTGAAGCTTCAGCTCGAAAATGGTACTTTCGGAATCAGAAGGACTGACAAGCCATACTCCAGACAGCCAATTGATTTAACATTGGAGCAAACTATTAATGCTGATGCTGCAAACAAACTGACAGGTACAATATATTTATAATATTAGTTAATAAAAATTAAATGCATTTTGCATATGCTTTTTTCCATATTGTGCGTGAACATCATATAACAAAAATGTGCATTTACAGGAGTTTCTTATGTTACGAATTCTTTGTCGGCTCGCCAAAGGTGGTGCAAGAGCCACAGCATGAGATCTACAATAATTACGCATGTTTTAGAGGAAATTGGGATAAAAAAACTCAGGATATTACTGCTGATCTCAAAGATAGCGTAATCAAAACAAGGTCGCAGCAATTGAACGCTTTCTTGACAAATATCCGAGAAAATATAAATCCGTTTTCTCCTGATTTGCAAAAGGACTCTTTATACAGCATTTCTAATGGTCAAGCAGTTTCTGATGAAATATCAGATTTTCTTCTGAGCGTTGAAAAGAAGGGAGAAGAGCAACAGTTGGCGTTCATTTCGGAATGTTCCAAGGATGATACTCGATTTGAAAGCAGTATAAGCCGAAACAAAATACTTAGCTTCAGCAACGCTCAAAAAAAAGAGGACAGTTAAAATCGCAAACAAATATGTCCAGGTGAATATTCTGTTGAATTTCAAATCATTGCACAAGTTATTAAAATGTTCTATTTAACCATTCATATTTTTTTCTTTTACAGTTGAAGATGGAGCGTGATTTATTCGGAAGGTTGCTTATGCTGTCGATAAACAGCACTTTGGAATTGGAAGAGGTGTTGACCTATCCGTTGACGCCAATTCCCCTTTCGCGCTGTCATATAGAGGAAACGATACGAAGGACCGCTAAATCTGCATTGCTGAAGGCGTTGAAAAAGGAAATTGACAGCACCGAACCATCAAGAACCTACGTTATGATTTTCGATGGCTTCTTCTTTATGTATTTGATGAAAGATGTTCCTGTTACTTTCGGAAAAATTGCTGAAAAATTCCTCCGCATGATTTGTAACAATGTGGCTAACACTGTTTATGTGGTTTTTGATCGCTATGTTTCTCCATCTATCAAAGATTATGAAAGATCCTTAAGAGGCACGTCAAAAGACCGTACATTCATTATTAGTGGACCTGACGTTTCTCGTGTTAACAGTTTAGCAGCAGATCTCAAAAACATCAATTTCAAGGAGGCAATTGTTCAATTTTTCATAAATTTCTGGGCCAATAATCAGCACAAAAGTTTCATTGGTAACAAGACTATTTACGTTGATTTCTTGGATTGTTACAAATTTGAAGTGGTCAATGATGCTGTTGTGAGAAAGATACAACCTCACTTACGTTGCCCTCATCAAGAAGAAGCTGACACCAGAATAATTTACCACCTTGCACAGATCCAGGATGAATGTGATGTGACAATAAGATGTTCAGATACCGACATCTTAATTATTCTGTTGGGTAACGTGTGTCACATTAACGAAAAGATCAGGGTGAACATGCTTGTTGGAACAGGAAATAACCAATCTCACATCAATGTCACGGAGTTGTATACAACACTAGGGCCAGATGTTGCAAAGTCGTTGCCGGGTTTTCACGCTTTTACCGGTTGCGACTACAATCCTTCATTTTATGGAAAAGGAAAAAATCGACCATTGAAGTTGCTCATGAAATCAGATAAATACATCCAGACATTTATAGATCTCACCACTGACTATCCGAATTGCAGCAAGTCCATTTACGATAATATGGAGGAATTCGTTTGCCGAATTTACAGTTTTAACAAAACCAGTTCAGTGAATGAAGCCAGATTAGCAGCTTTTCATAAAGCATACAAGTGGTCCGACGATATTGCACTAACAGAATGCAATATGAAAAACTTTGATGCGCCTTCCTTACCTCCCTGCAGTGCCGAACTAATGCCACACATTCAGAGGACAGCATACATTGCAAAGATGTGGACATCTGCTCATCTGTCGACTTCTCTGGACGTTGATGCTGCGTCGAGTGGATGGGTTTTGAGAGACGACAGCAAGGAATTGCATTTCAAGTGGTTCGAAGGAAGTCAACTGCCAGAATCTGTTGCGGACATCACGCAAATCACCAATCAAGAAAAAGGTAAAGTGCAATGTTTACATCTTGTTAAAATACACTTTTTATATATTTTACATTCATACTTTACTTTTTTACAGAATCAGATACCGAAGAGTGTAGAAGTGGAGGAATAATCTTCGTCCGATGATGGCACGTATGACGATGGGTCAACTTTTGATTAATTTTAAATATTAAGAATTCAAATAGGTTATGATTTTTATTATTCTTTGTATTTGTATTTTTCAGACTAAAATAACCTCTAACAACAACAACTATCATTTTTTTTTATTTTTATGAATCACTAATATAAACTGAAACATTGATTGTAATTTTTGAAATAAGTTTAATATATAAGTTAATTTTATAATAAAAGTTTATATGAAATGTACTATAAATAGCTATTAGGGATGTTCCAAAGAAAAAAATATTAATGTTAATATTAAATAATAAAAAAAAACATAAACTATGTCTCCAATGTTCCAGCGCATTTCCTTATCATGCTAGCAAGTTGCGTTTTTTTTTTCGTTCCGCCATGGATTGCGCGTGATTGTCCCATCGAAATAGCAGCTGACCACTTGTTTCCTTACTTAAAAAGAACAGGCTTCAATCTGATAGAGTCAGCTGACCGTTAGTATAACTTTTTTTCATTTATACTTTAACCAAACTACCCCCCCAGCTGACTGGCAATGTCCCCTCGGAGAACCAGCTGACCAAGCTCGCCCTGTCTCTTATTTTTCAAACAACAAATTCACAAAGTTTCAAACTCGTTAGTATAAAAAAAACTATGGAAACATAAGCAATAAAACTGGCCAAAGTTACTTGAAATTATTATTTCAGTCTTATGGAAACATAAGCAATAAAACTGGCCGAAGTTACTTAACTTCGGCCAGTTTTATTGCTTATGTTTCCATAAGACTGAAATAATAATTTCAAGTAACTTTGGCCAGTTTTATTGCTTATGTTTCCATAAGACTGAAATAACAATTTGAAGTAACTTCGGCCAGTTTTATTGCTTATGTTTCCATAAGACTGAAATAATAATTTTAAGTAACTTCGGCCAGTTTTATTGCTTATGTTTCCATAAGACTGAAATAATAATTTCAAGTAACTTTGGCCAGTTTTATTGCTTATGTTTCCATAAGACTGAAATAACAATTTGAAGTAACTTCGGCCAGTTTTATTGCTTATGTTTCCTTAAGACTAAAATAATAATTTTAAGTAACTTCGGCCAGTTTTATTGCTTATGTTTCCATAAGACTGATTTCAAGTAACTTTGGCCAGTTTTATTGTTTATGTTTCCATAAGACTGAAATAACAATTTGAAGTAACTTCGGCCAGTTTTATTGCTTATGTTTCCATAAGACTGAAATAACAATTTGAAGTAACTTCGGCCAGTTTTATTGCTTATGTTTCCATAAGACTGAAATAATAATTTCAAGTAACTTTGGCCAGTTTTATTGCTTATGTTTCCATAAGACTGAAATAACAATTTGAAGTAACTTCGGCCAGTTTTATTGCTTATGTTTCCATAAGACTGAAATAACAATTTGAAGTAACTTCGGCCAGTTTTATTGCTTATGTTTCCATAAGACTGAAATAATAATTTCAAGTAACTTTGGCCAGTTTTATTGCTTATGTTTCCATAAGACTGAAATAACAATTTGAAGTAACTTCGGCCAGTTTTATTGCTTATGTTTCCATAAGACTGAAATAACAATTTGAAGTAACTTCGGCCAGTTTTATTGCTTATGTTTCCATAAAACTGAAATAATAATTTTAAGTAACTTCGACCAGTTTTATTGCTTATGTTTCCCCATAAGACTGAAATAATAATTTCAACTAACTTTGGCCAGTTTTATTGCTTATGTTTCCATAAGACTGAAATAACAATTTGAAGTAACTTCGGCCAGTTTTATTGCTTATGTTTCCATAAGACTGAAATAATAATTTTAAGTAACTTCGGCCAGTTTTATTGCTTATTTTTCCATAAGACTGAAATAATAATTTCAAGTAACTTTGGCCAGTTTTATTGCTTATGTTTCCATAAGACTGAAATAACAATTTGAAGTAACTTCGGCCAGTTTTATTGCTTATGTTTCCATAAAACTGAAATAATAATTTTAAGTAACTTCGGCCAGTTTTATTGCTTATGTTTCCCCATAAGACTTAAATAATAATTTCAAGTAACTTTGGCCAGTTTTATTGCTTATGTTTCCATAAGACTGAAATAACAATTTGAAGTAACTTCGGCCAGTTTTATTGCTTATGTTTCCATAAGACTGAAATAACAATTTGAAGTAACTTCGGCCAGTTTTATTGCTTATGTTTCCATAAAACTGAAATAATAATTTTAAGTAACTTCGACCAGTTTTATTGCTTATGTTTCCCCATAAGACTGAAATAATAATTTCAAGTAACTTTGGCCAGTTTTATTGCTTATGTTTCCATAAGACTGAAATAACAATTTGAAGTAACTTCGACCAGTTTTATTGCTTATGTTTCCATAAGACTGAAATAACAATTTGAAGTAACTTCGGCCAGTTTTATTGCTTATGTTTCCATAAGACTGAAATAATAATTTTAAGTAACTTCGGCCAGTTTTATTGCTTATGTTTCCATAAGACTGAAATAATAATTTCAAGTAACTTTGGCCAGTTTTATTGCTTATGTTTCCATAAGACTGAAATAACAATTTGAAGTAACTTCGGCCAGTTTTATTGCTTATGTTTCCATAAGACTGAAATAATAATTTTAAGTAACTTCGGCCAGTTTTATTGCTTATGTTTCCATAAGACTGAAATAATAATTTCAAGCAACTTTGGGCAGTTTTATTGCTTATGTTTCCATAAGACTGAAATAACAATTTGAAGTAACTTCGGCCAGTTTTATTGCTTATGTTTCCATAAGACTGAAATAACAATTTGAAGTAACTTCGGCCAGTTTTATTGCTTATGTTTCCATAAGACTGAAATAACAATTTGAAGTAACTTCGGCCAGTTTTATTGCTTATGTTTCCATAAAACTGAAATAATAATTTTAAGTAACTTCGGCCAGTTTTATTGCTTATGTTTCCCCATAAGACTGAAATAATAATTTCAAGTAACTTTGGCCAGTTTTATTGCTTATGTTTCCATAAGACTGAAATAACAATTTGAAGTAACTTCGGCCAGTTTTATTGCTTATGTTTCCATAAGACTGAAATAACAATTTGAAGTAACTTCGGCCAGTTTTATTGCTTATATTTCCATAAGACTGAAATAATAATTTCAAGTAACTTTGGCCAGTTTTATTGCTTATGTTTCCATAAGACTGAAATAATAATTTCAAGTAACTTTGGCCAGTTTTATTGCTTATGTTTCCATAAGACTGAAATAACAATTTGAAGTAACTTCGGCCAGTTTTATTGCTTATGTTTCCATAAGACTGAAATAATAATTTTACTTCAAATTACCTTGCAAAAAGTGATCCAAACCAATCAAAATGTATCCCCTTGTTTGCCCAACTCTTAGTAACCTATATACAGGGACTCTAGTTATGTACAGAGTCAGTAGATATGGGAGAGTACCGCCACGTCCGCCATGTTTGTTCCTCTGTCACGTGCATCATTTTGAGGTTTGTAACTCAATTTTTTGGCAATTCGAAATTTTACTTAAAATTGGCAAGACTGTAGGTCTATGTCAAATATGAGATTAGCAGGTTAGGTTTTGTTTGTCATTTAACACAGACTGACTTAAAACATAACCTGCTAACTTCGAATTTGACATACTCTTACAGCCTTGCCCATTTCAAGTAAAATTTTAGACATAACTCAGTTACCGCTGGTGGGAACAAAAATGGCGGCGACGGCGGCATTTTTACTGATCAAAGAATGGCGGTAGTCTCCTATATCTACTGACTCTGGTTATGTACAGAGCCAGTAGATATAGGAGAGTACCGCCATTCTTTGATCAGTAAAAATGCCGCCATCGCCGCCATTTTTGTTCCCATTAGCAATGACTGATTGAGTTATGTCTAAAATTTTACTTGAAATTGGCAAGACTGTAAGTCTATGTCAAATTCGAGGTTATCAGGTTATGTTTTCCGTCAGTTTGTGTCAAATAACAAACAAAATCTAACCTACTAACCTCGCATTTGACAGAGACTTACAGTCTTGCCAATTTTAAGTAAAATTTTGGATTGCCAATAAATGTCACGTTGACGGAATTGTGCTACAAACCTCAAAGTGATGCATATGACAAAGGAACAAACATGGCGGACGTGGCGGTACTCTCCTATAATATATCTACTGGCTCTGATTATGTATAGAGGCCCTGTATATTAATATTAGAGACGGGAAATACAGTTGATCAATGCGGATTGGTTGGAACCATTTTCCATGGCAGAAATGACATTTTTAATTTTTGCTGTAATGACAAGTGACATTTCCTTTGTGTGATATATGATTCAGGTTTTTATGCGTCATTGTTCAGAAATTTAACATGAATGACTGGCTGTTTAGCAGTTGGATGTAAGAAATTGTGATTAGGTTTCGATAAAATGACCCTTATAGTATGCGAATATTGATAGAAAGGCTTGTTGTGTGAAAATCGTACAAATTTTACGCCAGGCTAGTTCCTAACTACACATAGGCAAAATCGTAATTAGGAAACTAAAATATAACGCAATGCAATCATCATTCCATTTGTACAGTTGTGAGAGTAAAACATATTCAGAAAATCAATATAAAAGAGTTCAACAAAACTTAAAAAATTCATGTATTGCACAGTATTTTAGAAATTCTTCAAAAATAAGGTATAGTGGAGCTGGACGCGAAATTTAAAACACAACATAAAAGTTATTACTATCTGCGTGAAATGACATTAAAAGGGACATAACCACTATTGCAGCTAAATGTCCATGGAACATATTGTGTTTAACTTTTGAACTATTTTTGTTCGAAGGTAAAAAGCTTTTCACTTATTACAATTTCTTTCAAAGTGAAAGTGAAATTTTCTGAGAAGCTTACCTATATGAACGGGCGAGTTTGCACTTCACCTAGTGCAGTGCCATTCTTTCACACCAGTTTTAGTATTCATTTTAAAATTTTAGTCTTCAACTTAGAAAGAAACTGTAAAGAAATGTAAATGGGAAATTAATAACTAGAAACAATCCGTAATATATATCCTATTTTATAAAAATTAGAAGGAATTTTTATTGATAATGAACAATTATTTTCATTATTTGACATTTAGAAATTGGTCTTTTTAGGTAAATGTCAGTTTGGCAATGACACCATCTTGAAACATTCTATCAGAAACATAATAATTACTCAATTTTATTCGCAACCATATATGTAATGTTAACATTCCTGACCTCATTTGAGTGGGGGAAGTCGTACATTTCAGCCCGCTACTTCTCATACTCACTTCCCGCTCAAGTGCGGGAAGTGAGTGCGGGAAGTACATTCCCGACCGCAGAGTAGGTAGGGACACTGGGAATCTCGTTGATCCATTCATGCGCGTCACAACCTGTCGTATCATAATATAATAATTTTTCCAATTATTGTTTAGAATAAAGTGGTTGCGAATAAAATAGTATACAAACCTGGACAGGATGTTTCCTTAGTCTCGAGATAATAGCTGATTTCGACGCTTCGCATCTCAATCAGCTAACTAATCTCTCGACACTAATGAAACACTTCCCATCTCGGGCTGTAATATACTATTACCTTGAAAACTAGTTCCACTTGTCCCATCTCTTATCTTACTTTTTATACAGGGTCTCTAGTTATGTAGAGCGATTAGGTTCATAGTGAAGAGAAATCAACGTTACCGACGCCAGTTTGGTTCACTTCTTGTTGCCAGTTGCGCGGCGTGTGTAGTGCATAGACGGTAAGTTGATAGGTTATGCAGTAATTTTTCGGTTTACTTAAAGTTAGCGATTGTTTTTATTGTTGAATTTATATGGCTATATTCTCTATTTAGTACATGGTCCATTGACCTAATTAGTTCGTTTTTTCATGAAAAAAACTTTTTTGACATCTTCCCCCTACAATTCGGGGTAAGATGCTACGCATTTTCTGGGGTAAGATGCCATATTATTAATGTTATTAGTTATGCAGGCACATACTACCCATTCTACTGTTAAGCCTATATAATTTATAGTTCTAGCAACGAACTATAAGATATGGGTATCTTTTTTTAATTTTCTAGAAGTAAGTATTCAAACCTACAATTTTTTCAGCTAAATATGCCACGAACGTACATACGAACTTCCAACAGAGGTCAATGGACTCAGGATGATCTAAGAGCAGCGGCTATCGCACTTAGAGATGAAACTAGAAGTGCAAATTCTGTCGCAGAGGAATTCGGAATTCCATTACGAACTCTGCTTAGAAGAGTCGAAAAACATAATTTAGAAAAAGGTAGTATGGGTCCTGCGGCATGTTTGGGTAAAGAAAATGAAGATCAGCTTGTTACATACATCCAAAGTTTAGAAAAAATATGTTACGCTCCAACATCAGAGGATGTCAGGCATTTGGCATAAACATTTACTGAAAAAAATAAGCTGAAATGCAGATTTAATCAAGAAACCAAAGCAGCCGGCTATGATTGGTTTAAGTTCTTCTTAAAGAGACACCCTAATTTAAGAATGAGGGTAGCCCAGGGTAAATCGATCGCACGGTCATTGGGAATGTCCCATGCTGAAGTGGACCCCTATTTTGAACTACTTTCGGCCACATTAGAAGAACACGATTTATTCGACAAACCACGAAAAATCTTCAACATGGACGAAAGTGGACTGCAGTTACGCAATAAACCAGGAAAAGTGATTGCTACAAAAGGGTCCTAAGATGTGCAGTCCATTACTAGTGGATAGAAAGGTGAAACAATTAGCATCATAGCGTGTGTTAATGCTGAAGGAAACTTTCTTCCACCTTATGCCATATTCCGTGGAAAAAGCAAGAAAAAAGAATTTGAAGACAATATGGCCCCTGGATCTGTAGTAGTAATGTCACCAGATTCCGCCTACGTTAAGAGTAGCATTTTTGCATTGTGAACAAAAGATCATTTTTTGCCGAGGAAAGAGCCAGGATCTGTAGTTTTAATTCTCGATGGCCATGCATCACACTGCAGCGATGTAGAAATGCTAGAGTTCTTAGCAGAAAATAACATCCATGTGCTTTGCTTGCCAAGCCACACCAGCCAATGGCTCCAGCCTCTGGATAGATCATTCTTCAAACCACTGAAAACGTACTGGGATACTGCATGTAGCCACTGGATTCGGAGTCACCCTGGAAGAAGGATTACAAGGTACCAATTTGGGGAGCTTTTAAACACCGCATGGAGACTAGCTGCTACGAACCAAAATGGTGTTTCTGGGTTTGAGGCTTGTGGAAACTATCCATTTAATCCACAACAAATTCCAGAATACGCGCATGCCGTGGCAAATCAAGCAGCTGAAGATACACACGTTACGGCGGAAATACCAGAGAACGAAAGCATAGAACCAGAAACTGATGAACTTGTCAACAATGATCAGAGAGTTAATTTTAATGATACTGCACCAATTCCATCAATCCCAGGTCCTAGCAAAGTACATCCCAGAAAACAACACGCCGAACTCCTGACTTTCCCGGCAGTACGTGAATTAGAGGAAAAGCAAAGAAAATTGGAAGAGAAGCTGGCCAAAAAATTAAAAACTCAAAGCAAGAAAGATACCAAGGGAAAAAGAAGAGAAAAGGCAGTTGTAGAAACGGGAAACTCTAGCAGTGACGAAAATGATCACAGTTCAGACAATCTGGTGAGTGATAGCAACGACTACTGTGTTATTTGGGGAGGCTACTACCACGATAAATCTGGTTCTAAAATGGATTGCATCTGCTGTATCTCCTGCAAGAAATGGTTGCATGAAACATGTACTTCTGACCAGAATAAGTGTGAACCATGCATAAAAAAAAGTAAAAAATAGTGTTCAATATTAGCATTGGTTAACATACTATTTGTAGGAATTTCATTTGAGTTGAATAAATTAAAATATCTTTGTATTTGTAGCTTTTTTTTGGGACATTGCTACTTTTTAAATTGGCTTTGGGGTGAGATGGCATTAGGACTAGGCCAAGATGCCAAACATGTGAATAACTGGCAGTTGTTTAGCAATGGCATCTTACCCCATGGTGTGGGGGTAAGATGCCAAAATGACGTCATCAAATTGTACAGTTTTTTTGCCTCATTAATTCTTTTTTTTTGTTAATTTCATCACTTTTTTCTATCCCATAAGGTATGTTTTATACATCCAGTGAATATGGTAAAATATAGAATGATATTTAGATTTTTGTGAATTTCACAGAAAACATTAGGCATCATCCCCCCAATTACCTTACTTAGCACAAACTTTATTGAGGGACTACAAAATTACATTACTTGAAACGCTCAAGAAAAATAAAAGGGAAATACCTCCAGAGTTTGAACCGAGTAAATATAGAGAAGAAAAGACATCACCCTTTGGATATCAACAAATTGTACACTTGTGTCTTTTGTACCCAAGAAAAATAAATCTGTAGTGCTCTTATCTACCATGCATGATACTGGAGATATTGATCCAGAAACACAAAAACCGGAGATAATTATGAATTATAATGCCACTAAAGGTGACGTCGACACTATCGATCAAATGTGCGGAGCATATTCGGTAAAAAGAATCACAAACAGATGGCAGCTTTTGATATTTTTTTCTAGAGTCCCTGTATATAGGTTACTAAGAGTTGAGCAAACAGCGGGATACATTTTGATTGGTTTGGATCACTTTTTACAAGGCATGTGTGATAAAAGTGCCGTTTTTACATATTTTATGACATGTGACGACTGATAGTTTCACACATGCAAATTTAAATTTTAACTAAATTGGCCGTATATTCCTAATAATCGGTTCTAGAGATCCTAAGACTGACCAATGCTCTGAAAACTCTCCCGTCAAAAGCAAGTCAGCAAGATTGGTTCACATAACCTCTTTATTCGGCATATGTCAAATAACTAATTTGGATAAAAAATGTTTGTCAAATCAGGCTGTTTGCCCAACTCTTAGTAAACTATATACAGGATCTCTATTTTTTTCTATAATGAACATGGCATTTATAAACGCCAGAATACCTTTCCAATCTAATATAAATAACAATAAAATGAGACTCGATATTTATTTAAAAAATCTTGCAATGAGTCTCATGAAGCCTTTTCTGATGGAAAGGGCCCAAATTAAGACCTACCACAAGATATTCGAGCTTCTTTGGCCAAGTATAGGCCAATAAATTGTGTAGAAGAAGCTGAACAAGAACAATCTTCACGAAAAAAGAGAGGACGGTGTGTAACATGCGGACGGCAAAAAAATATAAACACCACTATTAGGTGTGGCAGTTGCAATGATTTTGTTTGTCAGAAACAGGCAACAAGAAAAATTTCATGCCCAAATTCTTCCGAACAACCAACAGAGACACCCTACAGAGTGAATAAATCGGTTCATTTTTTTCAATAATTTGTATGCAGTTTTTAATTTACCGTACCTACCTTACTTCTTTTACTATAAAAATATAAATTAGTTCATTTTCTCATGTAACTTATGACTTAAATAAAGTAGAAAAAGTTTTTATCTACTTTGATGTCACAATATGGTTATTATAACCAGCTCAGATATATCAAATACGTAGAGACACTCACTCTCGGTTCCTTTGATGTAAAAATACGGATTTTGATGACCTTGAACGGTTCCTGGGGGGTACTTTCCGATAGTACTAAGAGATGGCGCCACTACTTTATCACATACATAGATATATAAGTACAAGATACGGCGTGCCGTTGATATAGTTGAACAAGACGTACCATCTATTTCTGTCACTCTCAATGCGTGAATTACGTATAGCGCTATCCTTTAGAGTGGTACTTGGGACTCGCCATTGAGAGAAATTCTGATAAAATACATTTAACTCGTGTTACATGGTGCCAGAAATAGTCTTTTTGGTCTCAAGATGCTACAAAATGTAGAAAAGAAGTAATCGTTTAAATAAACACAAATTAGAAAACATAACCTCAACAGGTAACACTTGATAACCTCACTCGATGAGGTGTGGGGGTGTGCAAGATATTCACTCGCTAACGCCTTTTACGTTTTACGGTTGATAATAATAGCCAAAGAGGATATATCCTCTTTGATAATAGCAATCAAAACCATTGCTAAAGTTCAATTTTCGAAGAATAAACTGTGAAATTAAATGACACTTCTGACGTTTTCATTTCAAAACTTCAAAATTAAGCGTACGAAACATTATATGAAATACGTCTAAAGGGAGAGAGAAATAAAGTGATATAGGTTAGAATGAAATGGGGGAAGGTACCGAACTCCGTGATATGTTATTTTAAGATTCGACGTACGTTTACATGTAGTGAACGTATCCTGTACTAATATATCCATGATCACATATGATTGGTAGTGTAACTGGCTCTGATTGGTAGAACTTTGTGCTGCCATCTGATAGTCAAGTTCAGAAATACCCCCGAGTTACTGTCCCAGGCACTCTAGACAGGTTTCAACATTTGGCATGAGTGTCTCTACTTGTTCGATATATGTACGCTCTTATAACACCGAAAACAGTGCTACAATGGAGTTCATTATAACACTGTCTTTGCATTGTTATTTTCATATGAAAAACATGGACAGAGCCTACTTGTTTCAAATAACTGACAGATTGTCACATTTATGAAATGTCAAAATTAAAAGTTTTTGATGATTTTTTTATGCAATGTTTTTATGTAATGTTTGTGGTCAACAAAGACTAATTATTGCACCACTTCATTCATTACAAACATAACATGGCGCAGTCGATTTAAATAAACAAATAAAACTGGTGAAAGAAATAAAATTACGTAAACTCGGGAAGTAAATACTAAAACAAAAACAATTCGGGGAAATTCAAGATGGAGTTCCTAAAACAACCGAAGCCAATGAATATGGAGTGTGATTTAGAAGTGAATTGGAAAGTATTTCAAGATGATTATAATATCTACATGATGGCTACAGGTGGCAGTGAAAAACGAAAGCCAGTGCAAGCAGCAGTACTCCTTCACTGTATGGGACGGGAGGCAAACCTTAGAAATTACTGCAGAAGAGAAAAAGGACCCTGAAGAAATTCTAAAATATTTGCATGGGTATTTTATACCAAAAACAAATACGAGTACCGAACGCCATAAGTTTAACACCAGAGTTCAATCGAATTCAAATGGCAGCCAAGGACGCAACGATTCTTGCGGACGCTGTGGATTCAAGCATGGAAGCAAGTGCCCAGCTTATGGTAAAACGTGCAGTAAATGTAAGAGACCTAATCATTTTGCTAGGCAATGTAAATCACAAATTTCTAGAAATGTGCATGCTGTAGAAAGTAGTATAGTCAAATTTATACCCATTCGGAGTCACGTGATAATCTAGTAATTTTACGTATGTCGATTCTTAAAAATGCAATTTTAGGGAAATAAATGACATTCCGTTTTGTAGGTTATCCTGACATATGCCAATTTCTAAAACAAGGTTGCTACGGGTTTATTCTCTTATATGAAATCAAACTGAATTTACAGGTTAAAGAAAACATAACATGTCGTAAAATGTAAATATAATAAAGATATGTCAGCTGCTACATTAAAAACCTGCTGCGTATAGCAAATTTTAAGTCAATTTCTGTGCATGCATATTCTGTTATAGAACATTGCCATTTGAAGCCTATTTCCTTGCACAATCTATTTAGGGAAGAAACTGAATGTGAAAAATCTCCAGATTCTTCAACCAAGCATTTTTTAAATTTTTTATGGTTACAAATTCTTTAGCTACATACATTTTATATACAGTGTCTTGACTGCTTCGTCGACTTCCGTTTTTGCATTCTTCACTTTCTGGCTCATATTTTCGGTAAATTGTGCTCTCCGAGATATTTAACGCAAGAGAAGCACGGAGAACAGCGTTGGAGGGTGAAACTGTTGATTTACTATTATTAATATTGTACTCTTCATAAAAAAAAACGCATAATATTCAAATTAATTGTTGTGACTGCTCGTTATACCGCATGTCCGATGGTTTCTTTTAATTTCCAGTTTTCGGCTCAACAATTTTAGGTTTTATTACCCTTATCTCAATAACTTACACGAAAAATATAATCTGACAGATTAGAAACGTCAAATTTTTAAAATTAATTTTATGAATCGACATGCCTTTTTTTCAAATTTCTTCCATTTCATCTATTTTACTAAAGATGAACAGAGACAGACAAAAGTCACGTGACTCCGAATGGGTATAATTTTGACTATAATAATGAAACGACAGGTACTGAAGAGGTAGAGAATTATATTCTAGGTTCACTCGAAGTAAATGTAATAAAGAAAACGATTGGTATTAAAAAGTAGAAAGTTTAAAATGTAACAAAAACATTCAGTGTAAATTAGACACGGGAGCTCACATAAATGTAATGTAATTCGGAAACATATTTTTCTGGCATTGGGACTAGATAAAAAAAATAGAAAGATGTAATATCGTAGTAAAAAATTATGGGGGCGATAAATTAAAAGTTATTGGTTCATGCAGAGTACTTGTAAAGGTAAATAAGCTAATTGAAACTTTGAATTTTGTAATAATTGATACAGATGTAAAATCAGTTCCAATTTTAGGTATACACAGTATACAGTTGTTAAAATTAGTAAAGCTAAATGTTGATGAAATTTAATGTATTAATAATGAAAAACCTTGTGATATTCAGGAGCTAATTAACGAACATGCTGACCTATTTAAAGGTGTGGGAAAAATAAAAATGGAACCATGTGAATTTAAACTAAAAGAAAATTATCAATCGGTAACTCTACCTTGCAGGAAAGTCCCATACCAACAATTAAAATTGTTGGAAAATGAATTACAACGAATGGTTAATGATGAAATCATATGTGCAATAACTGAACCAACGGAGTTTGTAAATCCAATAGTGTTAGTAAATAAACCTAATGGTAAAATTAGAATATGTCTGGATCCACAAAATTCGAATGAGTCAATCTTACGGTAGCATTATCAATTACCAACTTTTGAAGAACTCACTCATGATTTAAAAGGCATGAAATATTTTTCAGTTCTTGATGCAAACAAGGGTTTTTGGCAGATCGAATTAAGTGAATTTTCCACTCCTTTCGGGAGGTTTCAAATTGAAAAGGAGCTACTGGCAATAGCGTTTGGTTGTCAACGTTTCCATCAGTACTTATATGGTAAACAATTTTTAGTTGAGACAGACCACAAACCACTGGAGGCAATTTTTATCAAACCTCTGAATAAGTGCCCACTCAGAGTACAAAGACTTTTACTAAATTTGCAAATGTATAACTTTAAAGTCAAATATAAACCCGGTCCACAAGTTTTTTTAGCTGATGCTCTTTCGAGATCAAGTTATGATGAGAAAAATTTTATAATTAGCGAATCCGAACTTGAAGCGCAAGTTAATTTAATAGATTACATAAGCATAAGTAAAAAACAGTTTGATAATGTGGCTAAAGAAACAAAAAAGGATGACGAATTAGTAGAATTATTACGAGTTGTTAAAGAGGGCTGGCCGGAAAACAAACAACAACTGGAAAACATTATAAAGCCTTATTGGAATATCGAAACACACCGATTGGTCATAATTTACCTTCTCCAGCACAGTTACTTTTTGGAAGGCGTCGAAAAGGTCACTTACCGATACAAGAAAATCTTTTAAAACCTAATTTCAATACAAGTAAATATGATGAGCACCTGAAAATAAGTCAGCATACCCAAAAACGTTATTATAACAGAAATGCCAAGGACATCTCAAATCGCAATCCAATGGATCTAGTAATGATACAATTAGAAAATAAAAATGGGCATATGGTAAAATACTTGATATTGATCATACTTAGTGCAGTTAGATAATAGCGATAAAAAATTCATTAGGAATAGGAAATTTTTATGCAAATTTACCACTAACAATTTTGTGACACAATAATTATGAAATAGTTTTATACCGAATAATAATGAAACTCGATCAAAAGACAATAATGGTAATAATACTTTGATAAAAGAAAAAGAGGATGTAAGTAGTAATAATGAAAATGTAAGTAATACTGAAATCATAAATAATAGTGCAAAAATAAAGCCTATTGTGACACGATCCCGAAATGGTAGGATCATACACAAACCTAGCCATTTAAGAGATTTTGTATAAGGTATTGGGAAATTACAGAATTAGATAGATGGCGCGCGCCAGTGACAACTAATGGCGACGAAGACGTGATCACTTCAAAGGTTATACTATGGTTATACATATCAAGCACGTGTTAATATAAAAATTAGTGTAATTTAAATGTTAACAAATATTACGTTGTGGAAACATGCGGGTGACGATCACGTTGGTGGATATTTTGAAGTACATTGGCGATGGCCGTCGACCTTTACGCGAGGGTGAAGCGTTAAAGTTGGGCGGTCACATTGTGAAGTGTGGCATAAAAGACAAAACGTGTATTTATGCATATGTAATACAGACATCAACGATACAAAGAGATCCCCATGTCGTAACAATTCACCTGCATGAGGATCCTTTCAACTGGGTGTGCACATGCTCTTGTAAAGCAGGAATGGGATCTCGATGTAAAGACATTGCTCTGGAGTCTTGTTATACATTAATAGGTAAATTTTGTTACTCTAGCATTTACATTATCAAACTTCCCAGCTTATTTATTGCATTTTAGGAATGACGTAGAAGAAGTAACTTGTACGGACTTGGCCCAACAATGGGGCAAAGATTCAGCCAAGGGTACACAAGCTGAATATAAAAATCCTGTGCGGATTAAAGAATACTGTCATGTTACCATAGTCCAGAGAAATTAGACATTGCTCTTCGGAAAAATCCCCGGAAAGCTGGATTTTGGTATGAGCCTTGATATTGTGGTTCTAAACGAAATGTCAAAAGTCCTCATCGATCCGAGTGCCGCTAAAAATTTTAAGGGGGGGCAAAGGTCACCAAAAATGGTATTTCGTGAATATCTCGTTAACGGTCACTTTTACAGAAAAAATATTGATTACCAAATTTGTAGCTTATGAAATTTCTAACAATAAAGATATCATGACTTTTATTCGTAAAAGTAACCGTTTTGGAGATAATTCGATTTACAGAGTTGAAACGTGCACTCTTTTCCACACCACCTTCGAGGTAGTGTACAAGGTGCGTTTTTTATGTGGTGTTCCCAGTAGGCATATTCCACGTTTATTTTTGTTTGAAAAATGTTTATTTTAAAAAAAATTATTATGAACTTGTTCATTAGTCAATTTTGGATTCAAAACAGGAGTTATTAATATTCATCTTCAGACTATTTCAATCGGTATGCTTTCCTCTTCGTCATCTTCTTCTTCTTCTTGTTCTTCTGCTGTCTTCTTCATTTCCATAGATTCAGTCAGGAAACGTGATGGATCTACATCTGCAGTGGAGTCGCAAGTATCGACGTCATTTATATCGGGTGTTACATTTAAGCAAGACTGACGAGATAAACTATTTTTTTCGGATTTGGTTCACAACGTTGTTTATAGTGTAGTCATAGTGACGCTCTCCAAAGCACCCTACATTTATCAGTCTACCCAATCCTCTACCTTAAAATAATTCCAAGTTTCTTAAAATTTCTTAAATAATTTGTTATAAACGTTTGAAGAAAAAATACTGTATGTTATTCGGAACAAAATTATCTTTATGTGGCTCGGCTATAATTATCTGCCTCGCAAGCTCGGCAGATAAACAGTCCAGCCACGCCAAATAAAGTATAATTTTTGCTCCTAATAACATAATATACTATTATGCTCCTACACGAATAGCAAGCAGATGTCCCTTGAGGTTTTATGACAACGGAGGGGAACTTTTCTGAGCACATTCCTTCTCTATCTAGACTACAGTGTACTATAAGTGTACTATATATGTGTTTCTTTCTAATTTTATGGGCTCTGAAACAAGGAAATTCTGGAATATTTCAAGTCGCAACTCCAATGAGATATACATGCCATTGAGGAGTGCATCTATTAGTTACAACTCTGTAAATCGAATTATCTCCAAAACGGTTATTTTTACGAATAAAAGTCATGATATCTTTATTGTTAGAAATTTCATAAGCTACAAATTTGATAATCCAAATTTTTTCTGTAAAAGTGACCGTTAACGAGATATTCACGAAATACCGTTTTTGGTGATCTTTGCCCTCCCTTAAAATTTTTAGCGGCACTCGGATCGATGAGGACTTTTGACATTTTGTTTAGAACCACAATAGCAAGGCTCATACCAAAATCCAGCTTTCCGGGAATTTTTCCGAAGTTTTGCTTTAATTTTGTCTAATTTCCCTGGACTACCATGACAAAATCAAAATTTAAAGTTTCGAAAGACGTTCAGCAGCAAAGCTTAGGTGCCTTTTTAAAATGTATGTACCAACTACTTAATTTTTTTATTATTGCTTATAATAATTATTGACAGTTTAAAAACATATTGTAGGTTAACCAAATTCTGCTTTAGCAAAATTTTTTAATAGCAGGACAGCAGCAGAAACTTTGCCAAAGCAAAAAAGTGACAATAGTGAAACTGTGGCGGTAACACATCATGCATCTAGTCCATCGCGAATGGAAATTAGTGGTACAGTTTTAAAAGACGTTTCAGCAAATATTTACGGAAATTATACAAAGAATGCCGCTGATGCAACGTTATTTCCGGCACAGATAAATATATTTCTGCAGAAGCTATTTTCAGCTCTTTTGCAAAAGAAAATAGTATTGTGCTGTCATTAGAAAATTCTATGCCCGGAGTAGCAACAGAAATGTACAGAAAAAATATTTTGAAAAGCAAAATTGATTGTGTTCAAATGTATAATAAAACAAGAGGGCAAAATAATTCCCTATGGAAGGATCACAGAAAATATCAAATTACAGGGAGTACATGTTACAAATTATATACATATGCAAATAATAAGTCTCCAAATTGGAAGAAAAAGGTGGACAATTTTATAAATCCAAATTTTTTTGGAAACGAAAACACTTTTTCCGGCCAACAACAGGTATGAAAAAACCTTGTTTTTATTTGTTTGCTTCTTAGGGCTTAACACCAATCTATTTGCTAATTTTTTTTTAATTTATAGGAAGAATCAGCTCGAAAATGCTACGAGCAGTATGTGAAGTAATCGATATTGCAATGTGGGCTTGTAATTCACCCCAGGCATCCGTGGCTAGCCTGCAGCCCTGATGGTGTTACGTCTAATTTAGAGTATTTAATAGAAATTAAATGTCCTGTGATCAGTCGAAACATTACTGCAGTTAACATTGTAAATAAATTACCGTACATAGGTTTTAAAAATAACGTGTACAGTTTAAAAAAACATATATACTACGGGCAAATACAGTTAGGAATGTCATTTCGTCATTTATGCATGATATGACGAGACATGTATAATTTTAGAGGAGTTATATGATGAAGCATTTGTTCGACAAATGCTTTCTAAATTACAAGAAACATATTTTGTAAATAAGGCCCAGTAGGTCATAAGGCCCACTTATTGGGCTCGTGCCATCTAGTGAAAATTTTGTAAATTTTGTGTTGAAAGTTGATCTATAATTAGAAATCTACTATACCAACTAACTAGCAGCCGTTTCTTCAAGCATACATGTGCGTTTAAGCGATTAGTACACAATCACCTGTTGATGCAGTCAGTTTTATAATAATATAATAGTTTTAACTCGTTTGTTATTAATTATTTGCCCGTGCACCTCTATAATTACTATCTAGCAGGTAAATATACATGTCAGTTACAGTATTATATCACAGTATAAATATCTTCGAAGATATTTATACTGTGATTATATCTTCTTCTTCACGTGCGTGCTCTTCGGCGAAGAGCGTTCACGATCATCAGCCGGGACCAATCTCTGAGATTCTTGAGCCAGGATATTCGTCTTCGGCCTGGTGGGCGGCGGCCATTGATTTTACCTTGTAATATAGTCTGTAGTAGGCGATATTTATCATGCCTCATTATATGGCCTAGATACTAGGCTGGGCCGTTTCTTATGGGTGAACAAAAAATTGTTAGACTTCTTTCGGGCTCATCGCGAAAAGGGTGCATAATGGTGTGTTTAGAACACACGTAAAATCTGGGTTAGATCGGATTTCATCTTCTGCCTCCGGATTGGCTTTGATGTTAGCGAAATTTTGAAAAAGTCGTATATTTTCGAAGTCCTTACAGCAATGTGAAAAATGCCTAATAATATGTATTTACAAAATAAAACACAATTTCATGAGATATATGTATGTATTAGAAGAATAAAAGGCACAAAAATACTTAGAGAAATCATAATGATAGCTTTAATTACCGCGAAAATCTTGCTTACTCTCAAACTTTGACATAGCTCTGCGAGACTCAATTTGGGCTTTTATGAAGCCTTCTTTGTAATTTTTTTTGCTCAGCTTAACTAAATCCTCCGTAACAGTCTTTACTGCTCCTTCGACTGCTTGAGAGTGGCGTGGCAGACATTGTAGAGACAAGTCTCCTTCTCCTTTTTGTGCGACAAACATTTGGAAGTCTTCATCGGGCATCAGCTTTAATATTGGTGATTCCGTAACTTTACCCTGCCAGTCAATAATGCTGCGAGCTTTCAAAATGCGACGTGCTCCCAGTTCACGGATGTGCTTTTGAGAATCGGTCAGCATTGCCAGCAAAACGTTTTCAGGGTGAGCGAAATAACAGTTTCTTTGAATTACCAGATCGACTATGGCTTTCAGTTCTGTGGGCAAGTATCTAGTGGTAGATATGAGTTGATACAGATGGCGTGCTCCATCTTTACAGGATGGGTGAGTTTTGATTGCAAACCATGTTGGAACATAAGCCTTGACGACATAAATGCATTGGAAGAACCACTAGGTTTTCAGAAGGTGATTCCATCGAAACATACAAACGCAAAATTCTATTAACGCGAGTTAGCTATCGGGCATGCGACATTTATCCTGGTTATTGCTTTCCTAAGTCAATAGGAAATTTACCTGTTGTTACCGCTAATGCAATTCTGTACAGATATTTTTGGTCAGTACTCAGATTTTCTGCAGGCACCTCGGGTAACACCGCGGGAATGGGTTGAAAATGAATAACAGGCCTCTTCTCGCCGCTTTCTAGATTTTTACCGATGGCCCCTAACAATGTCTGGGGTCCAGATGTGTTTCCGTCAATATGCAGGACCAAGCGAGGAAAATACAGTTCATTCATCTCAAGAAAACAGATGATCCATTGTAACGGTCTGTTAAATCGTTTTTCAAGCAGACGAATGATGCCTCCTTGCTTACCACCGTTCACATTGGTTCCATCACACCCTACCGCAAGCAAAGTGTCCGTTGAAATTTTTTCTTCTAAGAAGTCTATACATTTAGAAGTGTCAGAATCTGGTGCAATATAACCCAAACACTTGGTCTCCGGTTCTTTTATCAACGAAATGTGATCTTCAAGAATACTCTCTTTATAAATTTTTCCGTCTTTTTCTGATACAACCAAACTTTGTTTATATTTTTTTCGGTCGAAGTATAGCGCAGGTACTTCGAAGATTTTGGCTCGCTTCACGGCACATGTCCTAATTTTCGCACGTTTCCGGCGAATGCGATTTTTATCGATAATTTCTGCACTGGACGCAATGGCTGCCGCAGCTCTATCTGAGACACCAAATCTGTCACAAGTCTTTGAAAGCAAATCATAGTCTCCGCTCCCAGAAGAGAGTAGGTAGGAGGTGTGTTGTTTCGACTTGCTTCGATGGCTCGAATTTAACATCTTAATCCGGTGTAGTGCATTCTGATTCAGATAAAAAAATATCGAGCCCTGTGTGCTTTCATTTTAAGGCTAGTCCTTTGAATTTGACTTAAATAATTTCCTTTTCAATGTGTTAGTTAGTTTTGTAGTTGTAACTGTATCTACGCTTCCAATGAACATTTTCCTAGTCGATCGTTGGTAGATCAGGAAGCTGTGCGCCCGTGTAGGTACTTTTTTCTCTCTAGGACAAGTGTATTTAGAGATGTCCTTACATTTGCAAGATAAAATGTCAAATAAAACTCAACTGGTGCGGCGGAATTCTTCTACTTTCTTCTCGGATATTTTTTGATGGGATTTTAGGGGATTTTGCATTTGAGGTGATATACCTTCAACATTACTCTCACTACTTTATGTTGGATAGTAGGAATAGACGCTTTGCCCCATATTTCTGCAATCTTTGCCACCGCAGTGACTTCCATTTCTTTTTAGGTGGGCTCTTTCTTCGTGTCTCAGTCCAGTTTCATTTTGCGACGGTTCCACTCATAGAACTTCATTACATCTTCGTATGTTGGTAACATATTGACTTTTAAATCACACATATCACCAAACAATAGACATTTCCACTTTTCACGAGTACGATCCATCTTGAAACACGCAAATGAGTGCAACACAATCTTTCACTCGAGAAGCTGCAGCGTCTGTAGTCTGAAGTGCGCGCGAGACGTGTTTCGACGCGTTGATTTTTTCCTCCCTCCACCGCCCACCTCATCAGGTGAAATAGACCATAATAACTTTCTAATTCGATCAAAAACATACTTACTACCTGATTCTAAGTACATAAACTCCATACGGCAACCTACCTGGAAAACGACAAAAAATCGAAATTTTTCGAAACTTTAACTACAATCCGGAGGCAGAAGGACTTATAAGAATGGAATAATATTTCGCACAAATTAGTTTGAAGCCATTTTGCACCCTTTCCGCGATAAGCCCCCCCGAAAAGTCGAAAAAAGTAAAAACGGCCCAGCCTACTAGATACTCAAGTTTGCGCCTTTGAATAGTATTGACGAATTCAGTTGTTTTATGCATTCTTTCTAGAACCTCTTTATTGCTTATTCTTTGTATCCAAGAAATGTGGCACATTCTTCGGTATGTCCACATCTCGAAAGCTTCAATTCTCTTCAGTGCATCTTTGCTTAACGTCCATGTTTCTACCCCATAATATAAAACCGAGAATACATAACATCTCAATAGTCTTGTTCTTAATTTAATATGTATCTGCTTAGAACACAATGTTGTTTTCATTTTCATGAAAGTTGATCGCGCATTTTCGATACGACACTTAATTTCCTGGAGGCAATCACTTCTGTCGTTTAGCATTGATCCTAAGTAGCGGTATTGGGATACGTTCTCTATAGTTACATTTTTATATTGTAGTTTCATCTGCGGCACAAGTGGATTTCGAGTTATTGTCATAGACTTTGTTTTCTTGACATTTATTTGAAGACCGTATTCCTCGCTAATTGTTGCGATGTTAGTTAACATTTCTTGCAGTTCTTGTTCGGATTCTGCTATCAGCACCGTGTCATCAGCATAGCGTATTGATGAGATTTTTTCTCCATTTATTAATATGCCTGCATCGGAGTTGGATTGAGCTTTTCTAAATATCTCTTCCGAGTACACGTTAAACAACAACGGCGATAGCACACAACCCTGTCTCACTCCTTGTAGTATCTCTATTTCTTCCGTATTTTTTCCGTCAATTCGTACCTGAGCCTTTTGGTCTTTATATAAATTTATTATAATTCGACTGTCTGCTTTATCTATTTGCGAATTTAGTAATATTTCGAAAAGTTTTTCATGCTGTACTTTATCGAAGGCCTTCTCATAATCGATAAAGAGAAGGAAGATATCTTTATTTACATCGCGGGCTCTTTCCGACAGTATTCTCATGAAGAATAGTGGTTCTCGTGTGCCTAATCCTTCTCGGAAACCG
>CALNHX010010655.1:0-38335 GCA_940337035.1 Agriotes lineatus | reverse complement strand
AACCGTTTACAGAGGGTTTATCATCGTTTGACGCAAGTCGTCCTCCGTTCAGCGATCAAAATCAGTCAGGGCTCAAACAGTCTATAGGGTTCGGGCGTCTTACATAATCTCCTTGGTAAATGCCATACATTTCAATTTGCCTGACGGAAAGCTGCCTGTGATGTTTGTTTTTCCGCTTTTCCTACGGCTGCGGCCGGATAGGAAATTTTTAGTTTAAGTCAGTTTTTATTTTCACAATCCGTGTGAGTGTTTTGGGGGATTTGTACACTCTCTTCGATTTGCAGAGGGTTCTGATAATACGATAAAGATTATTGTTTACAAATAAAACTGGATATTGTTGTAGAATCAGTATGACAGAATAGATTTGTAAAATATTAATAATTTGCGGATTTATAGGTGAGTTTTTGTATTGCATGAAATCAAAATGAAAATATTTACCGAGTTAAGGTTAACGCTGCACCGGTTTTTCAATATTTGCATTCGATAAAAACAAATGTTGACATTGTGTCGCTAACTACATAGATACCATTTATACCATTTAATTAAAGTTTTACTAACTGAAAATTATATTACCAAGGAATTGAAGCTGCAATATTTTGTAACAAAATCTGACAAATAATTATTTTTGTAAAGGTATAAAATACGTGTATTAGCATAACTTTTATCTGACTCGAAGTACTACTTGATATTAAGTACTTTTATTTCACAAATACATGAAACGAAATGAAGCAGTAGTTACTAGTTAATTTTTAAATATTTATTTACATTTTCGTAGCTTTTGGAGATTACAGAAAATAAATAAAGAGAACAATTCTTTTAATTCATCTCTTAAACGGAGAATATTGCGCTTTGAAACAGCTGTAATTTAATTTTGATTTACAAATAAAAATATTTGTTTTTCCTTATTCTTCCTTAAAAAAAGATACGTGGTTTAATTGCACGACTGATACCTTAAGCCATTGCAGTTGTTAGTACAAAAAAGTGTTATAGAGAGAATTTGCATATTGTATTAATTACTACTCCTACTCGTAAACGTAAAAGCATGGCGTAACAAATCACTATAAAAGATACGATTTGCTTCTGAAGCTACATGTGTTTATCTGGGACTTTCTTTGAGTGATTTTTACGTGGAGATTTTTCCGACAAAACCGTCGATATGACTGATATTGTTGGATCGCAGCAGTCTCCTGATTATTTCGGGATATAGTAGTTTTTTTTATATGAGATCTGAGGCAGGATACAATTTTATATCAGTTTCAGCGTGGACTAATTTGCAGCCAAATTTATTTTTAGGCTCTCCCGTTATCGTTCTCCTTGGTTCTGTTTCTTTTTCACTTTTCTCCCATTTTGGTTTCGTCATTTGGCTAGTGTGTTTGCTTCCGTACGTTACTGCTGTGACATGCCTGTGTGAAGGAAAGCCAGCGGTCTTTCCTGCCAAGGAATGGTCCTGCAAACGTGTGAAATGCAGCACCCGCTCGCTGGACTATAAATTCAACATCTGGCCAGCATAAAGCGTAGTAGCGAAAGTAAAATAATTTGATTACTCTTATCTTCTGAGTGCGTACCAACGCATCTTGCGCTTCCAAGGGATATCCCTGGTTTTCCGAATTACGCCCCTGGAAGAAATTACTGGATACTGATCTAAAGTGTTAATTTCTTTATGGATTAGTACTATCGTCTGTCGTTTCCTGATCAAATTTCATTTTTATGGAGACCTCGCTGTCGGTGGATGACTATAGCCACTCACCGTTTTTCATTTTTTTGCTGTGCAAGTCTTTCCATTTCTTATACGTTTTTTTTCATTTGCAGTAGTAAACTGATTAACTGGATATATCAGGTTTTCAAATATATTTCAGCTCTAGTGTGCTGTTGTTTCATATACAGAGCGATAGCACACTAGAGTTGAAATTTATTTGATCACCCGATATACTCTTTATTCGTTCGTTTAAGAAGGTCTTTTTGAAGATCGTATTGATCAATACCGTACGCTCTTTTCAAGTCAGACCGTTTGTTTGAGCCGTGTACTATTTGTGATTTTATTATATTTATTTAGTTTTATTTATTTCGCACTCAGCCAACAGCTGTTAGGCCAATTATAGGCGTCACTGTGCATTTATGGGGACTTCCAACCCAACTAACGACTATCATGATGTTATGAGAGCCGGGACCAACTATTTCCGTGACAGCCGTATCACGAGGCGCCGAGAGATGCAACCGTGGAACTCCCATCCAAGTTCTGACCAGAAAGAGCGTTACTTAACTCTAGTGATCGAACGTGGACGCTTGTTCAAGCTACACCACCCGGGACCCATAATGAATAATGAATAATATTATGTTAAAAATTTGTGTTGGTGTCTGTATCTGTATGCATATATAGGCCCAAAGTAATTAACGCGACCATTGCCCTTTGTTGGAACCTCAGTTTATTCTCAATCTCTATGTCGGGAAACCTCAAAATTTCAATTTATTATTAATGCGTCGTAGCCAAGGTGAGTTTGAGATTATATTGTAATCGTTTTTAGACAGTACTATCAGTTACTGTACTTTTCGATTTAGTGTTAGGATGAGATTGCTCAAAGGGCTCGTTTGGTATATTGTTTGTACTTCGAGACTAACGTTCTCCATAAATATATGACTTGGGTTGATACTGTCCATCAACGACCAGTGATCGCATTGTTTTCTCATTGTTGCACTATTTCACAACATTTCTTTTTCTCCTATGTGTTGATATCATTAAGGTTCCAACAGGAATCTGGTCTTCGTTGCTTCAATTGTTTATTTTAATATTTATATATTTTTTGTGTTTGCATGATTTTTCATTGTTAATCAGGTTTAATCGTTATAACCAAAAAAAGTGCGGGTACGGCCCTGTTCAGTGTGTGCATCGCTCGATTTTTGGTGTACAGCGGCCACGAAAGAGTTAGTAGCAGCAGTGCTTAGCCCAAAGTCCCACGTGTGTAAGCGACTCCGAGTGAACTGAGCTAAAGCCAAGCCGTAAATAAAATATACTGCATACTGCATACTGTGTATGTGTTTAGCAAGCTAGTTTTTGCACTTGAAGTAGGTCATCGGCCCGAAAGGCGACACAGACAGCAGCCAGGTACTGCCCAGCAGCATTTGTGGAAACTTTCCACGCATCTCGTCGTTCAAGGCTGATGACGTATGCCAGTTGTTTAGGGTCCAGAGCTAGCACAATCCCTGATATTACAGTTTCAAGCCCAGAGATTTAGGTAACGTAATATAATAAATGTTTGCAGTTTGAGTGAGCTCGTTTATGTTGAAAACGAAAACTCCAATAAAAAAATGTATTCGTTTCCGGGTTTTCGCCTGATTGTTTCCTCAAAATTCGTTTATGTCCCAGGCTTGTGGATTGTTTCTGTAAAGTTGTATTTTTTACCAGCGCTAGGCTGCCTTGTTTTCGAAAGATACAAATGAAAAATGAGGGAGACAAAAAGCTATAGATGAAATTAGGCTATCGTATTTTAATGAAACAGGGTGAGGCATAATATTGCTGCAAAAAAATATAGCAGTAATTAGATCGAGCAACGCCCCCTGTACATTAATTCCAAAAATAATCATTTTACAATAACATTTCCAATTTTTGTTGTTTTCTTTAAAACTTTAAATATGCAAGGCTGGGATTGAACAGTAAATAATCTAAGCTATATTTTTTTTCTTATAAATGAAAAATACGTTATTGGTGCATATAAGGTGCTGGAAAGTCTAAATGTCTATGTTAGAAATATTCAGCGAAAGACGCTTAATAAATTTAGAGTTTCATATCAAGGAAAATGAAATAAGAGTGACATATTTATATTCCCTCGCAAATTGCGAAGTCATTGAAAGCAGCATCCTGGGTGATATTGAAAATCCCTGCCAGCCTTCTAGAAATAACTCATTGCAGGCTTTAATAAATTGTATTTAAAATTCCCTGAAAGGTCCTGAAACCGACCCAGAAATAGAAATTTAGCTGCCGATGCAGCCACGGAGCGTCTTGCGAGTTCTTGCTGCTGATGAGGTTATTCCTGCAGGGATTATTCCCGTAAATATAAGCCATAGGAAATTGGCTTTAACAAAATTGAATCCGTTTGTTTGCCTGACATATTGGATAAACTTCAATTGGGGCCAATGCAGGAATTCCAACCACGATGCAGATTAAGAGCATTTTTCCGCAAACACTCGTAAACGTTGTTGAATAAATTAAAGGGTGGTAGGGCCTAGTATTGCACGATTTATTCGTCAGCGAAACAGGGAATTAAGGAGTTTGTCGACAAAGTTTGCGGTTTTAAGCATTTTCTGTGATCCCAGACTGGAACTGCCGTAAAAGAACGCTTTGAACTTGAGCCAGGTTGATATCCCTTGGTACCAATTATTGCTTAATTGGGGATTAGTCCTGTTTTACAACTTATCTTGTGTTAATTATTTGGCTTTTCGTCAATTCCCTAATGAAACGTAAGCATAATGGAAAATAAGATTAAAAATGCTGAATTACAAAATTAGGATTTACATAGAAATATTATCAAATTACAAGAAAACTTGCCCATAGGTTAATTACTGTATTAACTGGATTGAAACGAAACATATTTATATAGTGGTATGAAATGTCAACTAAGTGGCAAAGTAAAAAACGACACCAATCAGTAGCAGCACTAATTATTTCCTGTTGCTAAAGTAAGTAATTGTCCCAATTTTCTTTTCTCTGCTTTCACAGATCACGGTGTGATCAGTTTTTCGTTCTCATTGTGTCTGATCGCTTCAGAACCAGCGACAAATGGGAAATCGATTGAATGGCTATCGCCTGCTAGCAGTGGCTTCACGACATGCAGTTCCGCGTGAAAAATAACCCTTTCCATTAGCAAAATGCTGTAGCATTTCTTTATTTTAAACGTAAATTTTATAACAAAATATAATTTTTATTACATTAATAGAGCATGGGAGAATTTCCATATTTCTTTTTGCAGCTTTATCGACACAGAAGTAGGTTTTTTATAGCAACCGTTCAATTGTTTTCGTCGAGCGGTGTTTGCTTAAGATAATAAAAATAAAACAGATCAGACAAACTTTTCCAGTAATGCATTAGGAAGCCAAAAATAACCTTTTAGTATTGAAAACAATCAATAATAAACGCCCGGTGGTATATCGAGTTTCAATTAATAACATAGGAGTTTTCAACTTTTAAGTTATATTTACGTCTTTGTTGTCCCAATCGATTTTTACGTCGAGAATATATTTTCGGCGTATGCAAATAAGTGGGTAGTATGTTCCTGTGTCTTAGTAACACGCGTTTTCCTTTTCTATTGATATTTCTTAAAGAGTTTCAAACGTCCCAAAATTGTCCGCTTAAAAGTATAATTTACAAAACTATTTTTTTTTGCAAATAACGGATAGTGACTAGGGACTAGGGTGCCTGATGTCAATTTGACGTATTTGTCCTTTCCAGGGTACGGACAGATCGTTGTCCCCTCTCACTCTAAAATACTTTAGAGTGAGAGGGGATACCGATCTGTCCATACCCTGATGGTTGTCCCCCCTCACTCTAAAGTGCTTTAAAGTGGAAAGGGACAACGATCTGTTCATACCCTGGCAAGAATCAATACGTCAAATTGACATCAAGTCATGCAAGTGTGACTAGAAATAAAGTCAAGTGTATAAATATGTCACTTCCATAAAATAAACATTTTTGTGTAATACAACCTAACTTTTCTTAATTTTCATTTTATTTGCCATGGCTAGTGACGTCGAAACATGGTCTTTTCAATATGAATCACCCACGTGCCATCAGAGCTCTTAATTTTAAAGCCAGGAATACCCGATATCGATGAAAGTGCTCTGACAAGACAATGATTGCTGTTTTGTTTCGAAAGGCGTCACCGTCCTTAACCGTCTAGGTTATTCGCCCTATTTGTAATCCTGCACGTTCTTTTTATTGCCAAAATTGAAAACTTTTCAGAGGCGATTCTGAAGTGCTTTAAATCATCTTATGACGCTGTATTGTTGCTAAAGAAATGTATATCGAATAACATAGCAAGATTTTTTTTGTTTTATGTATTTTAAATCATACGTGCATTACTATCAGACAAATCATACAGTTAATGACGAACATTTTCAAAATGTGAATAACATGAGCAAAACAATGGAAATATAATTATCAGTAATAATAGGACGGGAGGTCAAAATATTGCCGACAATAATTTTTGCCATCCAGATACGATTTTCTAAAGCAACAGAAACGAGACAATCTGAAGAGCACAAATTGTGGGCAATATTTTGTCCTAGAGTCCTATTCGTCTTGACAATTTAACTTTTAAGGTATTGAAAATAGTCAATAAAAATACTCCTGACACTAAAATTATAAATTCCATAAACTAGTGGTCTTTGAAACATTTTTACAAACAAACAAAACTTTTCTAAAACTAAAATCCGAGTTATTTTTCATTAAAAAATGGTTACAGAAATAACGCTTCCCGAAATATTGTAAGTAGTAATACTATAAGTACTTCAATATTATCGGGTTATATGCCAATAACTTGTTGTACAATAACAAAAGTGTCAGTTTGACAGGTTAAATAGTCCGACTGCGCAGCGGGAGGATTATTCTGTCCAACTGACACGATTTGTTATTGTGCAGGAACTTCAAGACGTATAACCTTTTCGAAGTACGCATTGTATTCGATTTCATTGGTTTTGGAGTAAATTTCAATATTAGGAACAAATAAATATTTTAGTGGCAGCTCGATTTGTTTGTATTAACCTAGCTGAAGGTCATCTCCATGAAAACTACACAAGTTGACAAAAGTTATGTATTGCGTTACCTAGTGAAGTTACTCAAGTATAATCGATTTTGTATAATCGAAATTATACAAGATAACTTACTCAATCCAGCATTTTGATTGGTTGAGATCGCTACGAAAAAAAAAATTAACAGAAGTAATACTATAAGTACTTCGATATTATCGAATTATATGTTGATAACTAGTTGCACAATAATAAAAGAGGGTCAGTTTGACAGGTTAAATAGTCCGACGGCGTCAGCGGGAGGATTATTCTGTCAAACTGACACGATTTGTTATTGGGCAGGAAGTTTGAGACGTATAACCTGTTCGAAGTACGCATTGTATTCGATTTGATTATTTTTAGAGTAAATTTTAATATTAGGAACAAATGAATATTTTATTGGCAGCTCGATTTGTTTGTATTAACCTAGCTGAAAGTCATCTCCATGAAAACAACATCAATTAGACAACAGTTATGTATTGCGTTGCCTAGTGAAGTTACTATAGTATAATCGATTTTGTATAATCGAAATTATACAAGATAACTTAACTAAATCCAGCCTTTTGATTGGTTGAAATCTCTACGAAAAAAATAATCAGAAGTAATACTATAAGTACTTCCATATTATCGGGTTATATGTCGATAACTTGTTGCACAATAATAAAAGAGTGTCAGTTTGACAGGTTAAATAGTCCGACCGCGTCAGCGGGAGGATTATTCTGTCAAATGTTGTTCGAGAGTGTTACTGAATAATTCCCTTCTCATTTTCCTCTTAATTAATTTTTTGTTGAATGCGAAATTTGTGGACTACTGTAGAAGCTTATCAGGGCTGGTATGTGGTCCAAATCCAACTTGGGGACTACGTTTTGATATAATTGGTGGCGACAGTTTTGTGTAGCACTACGTCGAATGTATTCAGTTGATAATCAACTCTATGGTATTGTACAGAGATTTGTACGGTGCTTTGGTGAGTGGTTGTAAAATTTTACTCGACACCTCCATATTTTGTTCTTGCAGTTGAAATGACCCACTGCCATAGTAGGCTGATTGCTGTCAAATATTTGAGCTAGGTCTTTTTCCGAAAGTTTTTTGTTTGGTTTTAAGCTTAGTAAAACGTGGACTCCTGTGATACACCATCTAAATTATTACAACCACTGTGCGTCATACAGCCATGCCCCACTGATTACGCTGTACTTAAACGAGCAATCAGCGTTACGTCATCCCGAGCGGCTGGCACAGAGGAATATAAATAGCTCCACACCGACCTTCAGTTCTTAGTGCGACTTTCACTCTGATGATGCAATCTGCAAGGTCTTGTGAAACGTTAGTCAATATGGATGCACAAACAGCAACAAGGCCAATCCTGCCTACGTATCCTCGTTCTCAAGGTACTCAAACCACACGAGCCACAAAATAGCATGGATATCGCGTGGATCCTTGCTCGAGTTCACAAGGTGCAAAGCACATTAAGCCAGAGGATGCTGGTTGTTTATCCACAAAGACTACGCGGTTTAAGCCACAATTCTATGTTAAAAAGAGTAATTCAAGTAACTTCGAATGCCCCAAGCAGTATAGAAATGCACAAGCAGCATAGTTGTCAATAATGGATATTATTAAACTGTACAACATCTGAAATTCAGTAGACGCTGTCAGAATTGCAAAAATCCGTAAAAGGCTTTACTCAGAATTTCCCTCGTAAAAGCAAAATAGGGGTACAAATATCTTCACGTTCGTAACAATACTGAAACAATAAAAGGAAACACTTGATAATTCGAATTATATAAATTTTTAAATAAAAAAACAATGCCGGCGATGGGATTCGAACTTCAGCGCCTGCGAATGCGACTTCAATGCTTGGTGGAGCCCACAAGTCAAGCGGCCATTCCCTGCCACGGCCGCCGGAACCCTTCGGATCTTAGCGATACAGCTACATGTAACAGATCGCACTTATTTGTTGGCTTTTTTGGTTTCTTACAAAATTTATCCTGTATCCGTTCGGTCCAATTTTTATCAAGGATAAATCCTGAGCCAAAATATATAGAATTTAAATTTGAAGGTGCTCACTCTGTATATGTTAGGTCCAAAATATGCCCTTTTTCGTCAAGGGAAAAAACCTGAGTTATGTGCAAAATATTACTTTTATTTAAGTAATAGCTTTTAAGTTTCAGCTAAAATAGGCTGTATTTTATTTTTAAGGTACCCACTCTGTATATATAGTAATGATATACACAGGGGTATTAAAATCAATTTTAGAAAGGATTACAGGAGTACAATGGTTGAAAATAATCAAGATTTATTCAAATATGAATTGGGAATGTGAATAATTATTATGCATGTAGAAAGTAAAATAGAATTTGTAATTGGTTTGAAGGAAATGACAAATACTTAATTGTAATACATTATAAAAATAGTAGGTATAAATCAAATATTATGAGATAGAGTGTAAAAAGTAGAAAAATAATATCGTTAAGCACTTTGTTTCGATTACTAGAAATAAAAAATTTTGAAAAAAAATGTTTGGATGATAAAAATGGTAATACACTAAATTGGCGTGGTGAAGTTAAAAAGGAAATTTAAACCGAGAAGAATAATTAAAGACATAAAACTAAGGAAGATTACAAGTATGTGGTAAAAAACTAATGGCAAGCAGAACTAATCTACACATGTGAATAACTGGAGTAAAATACTAAGTCAAGTTTATTGGAGAATTACATTTGGCATCATATATTAATCGAATTGGATTGCGTCAGGCTGTTTGGTGCTAAGGAAGAGTTCCAGAAGAGAACCATCAGTTAAGGCGGCACGTTCCAGGAAGTTGGCAGATGCAGTATTGGAAGTAGGTAGCTGCAGATTTGGTTTGTTTGGTTGCATACTGTGGGAAAGGTTTGGGTTGCTGATTCTGGACAGTTGGGACTTCCTGTCTGTCAGTGGGGACTTTCATTGTGAGAAGGTGATTGAGAGATTGGATCGGTAGACGAAGAGGGGCAGGTTGGTTAACATCCAGAACATTGTTAAAACCAAGTGAAAGGTGGGTGATCTTGAGTAGTAATATAATTACTAGAAAAGGAAATAAAGACTAAAAAGGTGAATTAGTTATTAAGGAATTACTTACTGTTTTTAATATTGTTGTGTACCAGTAAAACGATCTGGTAATTGTCATTTAAATTTCAAATCTGTTTGACATATACTTGACATAAGTTATTTTGACTGATGGGAATGATATTTAAAAATTAGAACATCAAGTTTCAGAAATAAGCAATCTAGATAAAGAAATCCGCCCCTGATTTTTAAGGAGCTAGTACAAATAATCACAAATAAGGCAATTTTAATTTGATAAAGTAAAAATATAATTCATAGACAGATTAATATCACTATACCTGAAGGTATTTAACAGGCTCATTGTGATGGTTATTGACAAACCAGTTCAATATTTTATCGAATTATTTTCGGTTTTATGCCAGGAAGGCATATAATCCGCATGCAAAATGTCGGTCACAGACAGACGACAGACAGACAAACAGACAGACAGACAGCCGGAACTGAGAAAACCTGTTTTTCGTCATCTAGGGACTCTGAAACGTGAAGATCTGAAGAAATCTCGGAAGGAATTTTTTTTCGCGATTACTATACTTTCTTCGCCTTTTAGACTAGGGAAGTAAGAAGTTTGACGATGTTATATTATTATACCTCTTAAATTTCTAATTTTATTATTATTTATTCAAAGTAGTAAAAAATAATTCAGAAAGTAAACTTTCTCTTATAATCTCATAAGAGCATTAATTCTTTCCGGTAATTTTTTAGAGTGCTCAGTAACAACGTATTAATCGGCACGAGCGGTACGCGAGGGTCGATTACGTTGTTCTGTGCATGATAAGAAAATTACAGAACATGAATTAATGCTAGAATGCAGATTCGGCAAGAAAATCGTAGCGACACAGCCATAAAAAGTAAAATTTAAATTTTACTCGAAAATAAAATATCAAGTGATATCAAAAATGTATCCATAGTAAATTGTTAATATGTTGGTGACACTGTAAGTATATGTCAAATTTGAGGTTAGCAGGTTAGGTTTTGCGTCAGTCTGTGTCAAAGCTGACGCGAAACCTAACCTACTAACATCGAATTTGACATAGAATAACCTCGAATTTGACATAGACTTACAGTGTCACCAACATATTAACAATAGTGAATGTCAAAAAATTTCTATTTATTAATCACAGTTAGGTTAGTCTACCTACAAAAAATTTCCAAGAAAGGTTGTTGTTGTCTTGGTTAAGGCTCGTGAACTAATTTTTCTATTGGTCATTAATGAGTGTCGTACGATTTTCGATTTAATTACTAAATTATATTATCTAGACGTATATTTTTAAGGAATTAGAGCTGAATTCAATACATTTACTTTTGCACCCTTTTACCCTTACATTTGCAGTTTACTACTTACTTTACTTTTTATAGCGTTACCTTGCTATTTGCTTCATAACTTCTACGCTCAGCTTCGTGTGGTGGGAATGTTACTGAAGTGCCCGAGATAACATACTGATATTGAAATTAAATTTTTTGCCCATACTCCATCGATTTCCTCGAGGGCTAAATTCCAAAGTTCACGAACAAAGTTACAAAAATCTGGTATTTAAATAAGCGATTGGCAGCAGCATGAGGCGTTTCTAGGCTTTTTCATGCAATACAAATAGGGGTGTCTATTGCGCTTCAATCGGGGGTTGGAATCGCGGAAGGCGTGGAGGAAGATGAATGTCCTAATGACGAAGCGCACTTAAAAGAAACCTTTGTTTCCTGAATTGATGCCTTCTTGCAGTGAAAAAGTGCTGATGGTGGAACGTTCGTCAAGATTGAAATGTTAAAAATAAAAAGTAATTATCTAAAATGCCACATCCACCACTGAAGGTAATTATACGTCAAGCCTAGAATAATTATTGTGCAGGAAGGTTTCCAATATTGCGTTATATTTTATCCACTTAATTTTTTCATTAAAAGAGATCAACAAGTAATTTCCTCGAAGAAAGTTTAGTCGTGTTAGATAAATGTACTGGAAAACGACTCCTTATTATTTGGTTAATGTGCTCAGCGTGTCTTCAAAATCTGATAGCATTTTAAATTAAACTGGGCGAAGACGGCTACTGCAAGTTCCGACTGGTACGGAGAAAATGAAAAGGGCTTTTGGAATAATTGTATCATACTCACTATAATATGTCTAATCAATTTACCTCGTAGATGTTCTGCAAACTAATATTTATTCATCCACGCATTAAATTTCTAAGTGTTAATTATGATTAAAGTATATTTTCCGTTGATCGTTTATTCATACGTTCCATTAATGTATAGAAATCGTTTATCAATGACACCTATTAACGGAGGATTTTCTATTAATAACAATTTTAGTATAGTTAATCCAAAATACCATTAATGTCAAAACTAAATGTGTCAAATTTTTGTCATGAAATAAAATTAGACTCTCTCCAATTTAATAAAATACGATCAACGAAAAAATATTGTAACTAACTTGTATATTATAAAAGCGATTAATAATCTCAACAATTAACGCACTCGTTGCGCTCATGCTTTAAGATATCTCGATTATTAATCCCTTTTATTAATACACATATCGTTAACTAATGACTAATATCTGTAATATTAGCATTTGAAACTATATAGTTATATTAATTTTACTAGCTTTTATAAGTAGTTCCAGAAATTCCCGAAAAAAGCATAGAAAGTAAATATATTGTTACATAAATCTGTCTACAATTTTCTCGCTCTATTTATCTCCCTTTAGTCTTTAAAAATAGGCCTCCTCCAAACCTTTCAATTATTCTCTATTTCTTGCCGTTTGCATCTATCCCAAGCCACCGATAGTTTTGATTTTGTAGCGTAGCGGTGATAAATGGCCAGAAAACGTCTGTCGTGCAACAGAAGGCCATAAACAAAAATGTGACTTAAATTACAGTGCTAAATCAGCCAATAAATAAGTGGAGTTTGTGTTGTGTCAGTTTTGAGAAAGTATCAATTGTGCGCCTGAAATACGAAACATCTGTAATGTCAAATGCGATTTGTGTCGTCGAGTTGAACAATAAAAACTAACTTGTCTAAACGTTTACGATGCAATTTCCAGCACAGCCGGGGTTATGTCGTAAACCAGGAATATCGGCCAACAAACCTTTTTCGTCCCAAATAATAATAAACCAGGCGAAAGGAAAAGTCAGCCCGGTCAATAATACAGTTGTACAATAGAGCAAAAGGAGCTTAGCCGGATAATCCTATTGTACTCAAAAGAATAGGGAATGTCCCTTTCATTGAGGCGCACCGTATCTAAAAAAAGTAACTTAGTTTTCGAGATCACCTTTACTTTGACTTTTACTTTTACGTAACGTCAGTTCACTTCATCCACTTCGCGTAATATCACTTAATCACTTAATATCACGATTTCTGCACATACCGACTTGTACGCGTTTTGCTGAATCGAAGACCAAGGTCAGATTCCAAGGTCTTTATTTAATAAGTAATTTAGTATCGAAAATCAGCCTACTCACAATTCGGATTTGTATCTTAAAGTAATATTAACGAATTTGTATATGTTGTATTTGTTTCGTGTGTTTGAAAGAAATAAAAGGAATGTTATTGTGTCCCACAAACGGTTGTATTTACTGAACTTAATTCCACAGTAATAAACAATATAATAGTTCTAGCGGGAACCACAAAATTGGTAACCCGTGAATAAGAAACTAAAATTTCACCCACCCAACGCATCTGAGGACTTCATCTTTTTTTTCGTTTGACATATCAGGGTGGCCATCGATTAATGATGTTATACCATCTACCATCTTGTATTCGTTCGTTGTGACACGCCTATTTCAACTTAAGTTACCCTGTGACATCTGCCAGTTTTGTTTTTGCTCTTACGTACTCGTTCGATCTTCTAGGGATATTCCGAGCATCGCCCTTTCTCTATCCTTTAAGACTCATTTAAATGGTTTCAGGGAAATCGTATCCCCTTGTGGTACTCTTTTTGTTATAGGGATAGGATTAGTTACTGAATGTGGACGAACATTAAATGTCATATTCTTGTAGATGTTGCGCAATAGTTCAGCATACCTGTGGTTGTAGCATTCCACAGTCGGAACTACTAAAAATAATAAATATGAATTATAACAGAACCTGAAAGTTAGACAACTTAAAGTACTCGCGAGAAATACAGGTTACATAATCTTCATCTAGTATTTAATTTCAAACAGAAGGCGAATTTGGGAATTTAATTTATAGGGCAGATTCTTAATAGAAACATCAGTTACATATTAACTGGTAGGTACATACATTAGTGATCAGTATATATTCTAATAGAGGTGTCTTTGGTTAGTTTTTGTTTTCCCTGCAATTCTTTGCTATCTTTGAGCACGGAACGTTATGATTCAGTTGGATAAACTCGCACGGAGTCTCGACGAAGCCTAATTGAAATGGAAAATAATGTTAGACCACCACTAAATCTCGTTAAGAGTTCCTCACCTTAAAAAACGCTTCATTAGTATGGTGATGAAATTGTTTCCTGTTAACAGAGAGTTCAACTCGATGGACAAGGCAACAGTTCTTGGCTGCGTAGGATCGGCTCCTTTTTAATTAGGTCGGTCCTACACCGCGGGAAAATTGTGTAAACTATTTAGTTTAGTCATAACCCAAAATATGTCAAAGTTACAAGTTTAAAATGTACCTATGAAATTTAGTCTACCTTAAATGTCATTTAGGGTTTAATGTTATACCGCAGGTATGTGTCAAATAATGGGCATTTCTTATACTTTAGAAATGTGAATTGAATTATCCGATAAATCATTTAACAGCCATCATTGCGAACAGAAATAGGTTAAGAGGGTATAAAGAGCTCTTTAAATTTATCTTACCTGAATGTGCAGAATTTCAGAAAAAGAAAGAAAACGTTTTTATAGAACTGATGATTAATTAAACAATTTAAATCAAACTGATATGTACTCTAATTCGATATTTCAGTATAATGTGTAATTTATGTACTGCCATAGTAGATAACCCTTTATTATATTAAACTCATAATTAATCAATTAAGATAACCCCTAAATTACATGATTGGATGTATATATTTATTTATTTATTTATTTATTTTCGTACTCAGCCAACCGCCGTCATGCCAATTATAGGCGTCGCTGTACATTTATGGGGACTTCCAACCCCACTAACGACTGTCATGATGTTATTATGATTATGATCCGGGACCAACTATTTCCGTGGTAGCCCTACCACGAGACGCCGAGAGAAGCAACCGTGGAACTTCCATCCAGGTTCTGACCAGAAAGAGCGTTGCTTATAAATATCATAGAAAAAATTAACAATTTAATAAAGTTGTTTATGCGAAAGTGAAGTAAACAAAAATCCAACATTTATCATACCCGTATCACAGCCGACGATTGAGCTAGTCCGAGTTATGTGAGCCTTCTGAGGTAGGTTGCAATAGTTGGTACATGGTCAACTCGACAATTCTAAAGCGCCCTTTCAATAGCCCTCAAATCAAAATTTTTATAGCATGCAGGTGGTTGTACATGCTATACCTGACCCTAAAGCCGGTTTCTGTTCACTAAGCCGGTAGGTATCTCATTTTCTGGTTAATTTCTTGGTCAAGATTTTAGTCCATAACTTTCCAACCTGGTCTTGTCTCCTTTTTTTCATTGTAGCCTCATTCCGAACTTTAAGAATTAAAGCATCATGGAGACATTTATTCAGTAAGGGCTTAAGAACTTTTGCAACATCGGCATTTTTCTCTTTTAACATTTCTAGATGACATAATCTTTTCCTGAGGCATTGTTTTTATTTCCTTCAATGGTGGAATTATTCCTTCTTCCATTTATTTCTGGCATGTCCTCTTAATTGACGTTGATTTTCTTCTTTAGTTCTTTTTAAATGGGCTGCGGTTCTAACGTGGAGTTATAGAGTTCTTTATGGAGTTCTTTTGCCACTTCTTATATTCATTCTCTGTCTCGAATCTTTATATTTTATTTGTTCCTTCGGCTGATGATATGTCTCTTCCCTTTGTATTTCTTAAGCATTTCAAATCTTTACTTTCTTCAATTACTTTCGCTATCATTTTTTTTTAATTATCTTTTTAGGTCTTCAGTGCCCATTCTTCAAGTTAATTTGTTTATCTCCGAGATTTTTCCTATGTCTTTGTCCTGATGTTAGTAGAGCTTTACATTTCTTCATTATTTCTTTTGTAATCTCACTGATTCTGTCACTCCTCCTTTTCTCTTTCTTAGTGACCTTGACACTTGCTCTTGTAATCTCAGTGGTTAGTGTATAACTTATTAGCCTGTTTTAACAAATGGTAAATGCAAATGAGTTGAACGCTGCTCTAGACAGCAGGTGGCAGGTGACGCAGGTGTTGCTAAATTCAAGACTCATTCAAGTAGAATTTTGTAAAGAATGGAAAGTGTTTACCAGCTACAAATTACACTGGATTAAAGTAAGTAGAACCGTAAGTTAACTCCACTAAAAGTAGAATTCCAGGAACTACATATTTTCTATTTAATCAAGAAATGTAGAAGCAGTTAATATAAAGATTACATTATACGTATGCAAGCGGACGAAGCATTACAAAATTTCTGACATTATGCTCAATGATTACAGATGTTGAAGGCTGAAAGCTTCTTCGGTACCAGCCAAAAGAGAAACCATACGGAAAATGTTGCAGAAGTTTTCCTAGCGTGCAATGTGCAAATGAACAGTCAAAAAGGACCAAGAACGGAACTTAAGCATTGACGAATTTACGATGAATTGAACACTTGAAGGTAAACTCAAGGCTAATTGAAGGTCTGAGATAGCATGGGGTCAAAAAGGTAAGTTGCTTCTAAAATATCATTATATCTTACAGAGATAGAATGATTCCAATTACAAAACTATTTCACAGAATTTTAACTTGATTATCGAATTTAAAGGGTAAATCCTCTTCTAAATGTCTATCAAAAAAACTTCAAAATACATATTAATGCGTCACAAGCAAACCGAATGATCAATGTTCCAAAATGAGAACATGAAATACGTTTCCTTAAAGTTATAGACTTGACATTTCAAAAAGAACCAATCGAGATAAAAAATTACCAACACTGCGTAGGCAATCGAATATGTTCAAGGATTTTCACAATCTGTAAAGTTGAAGTAACAACAAAAGCAATTTATATAAAAATAATACAGAAACAAAATACAAGAGGTTCGGGATTATGCCCACGACATACGCTATAAAAACCATCAACTCAAATTGAAAGGAAAATAAACTACCAAGAACGTCTACAACGCGACATCAAGGGTACTTTTAAAAGCCAAAATGATATGTACAGTAAAAACCAAAGCCACTCACAAAAAAGACAAATTTTACCCTGAAAATAAGACACCCCAGGAAACTAAGGGAGAAAAGGTAAGTATCTAACCCATCCTAAGAGAATGTGCATAAATGTTTATTTTACAGGAAAGCGTCTAACTTCCACAGCCGTATCAACCAACCCTTATAAGTTAAACCCGAGAGAATCTTATCATATCAAAGCACATAAGGTACAATCAAAACGTATAAATCAGAATCCCAAACAAATTTCGCGGTCTATACAGTAGGCGCTCCATCAAAATCCAATCAAAATAAAATACCTTAAATCATAAAAGTTACGATCCTATCTCTGATAAATATTTCAAGCGTAAGGTCAGACTTGATTATAGCTCGCATCTGATTAAATTAGTCCTTAGCTTGGTTTATTTGGTTCCATTGTTTTCATAACAATAGGACAGTTTAGTGTTGCCGGCGCACTCGACCTAAATATGTTCATGAAGTGAGCGCTGAAAATTTGCTTGTCGTAATTCTATCTGTTGGACTCGATAAACATTCTTTCAGAAATTGTAAACTGAAAACACTAATATGAAAGCGTGCATTGGCATGAGATGAATTATATAGCCGTTGGAGTAGTTGGCAGGATCAAGTTTGTTTCAGATACACACATTGTGCATATTCAAAAATTGCGAGTAATATTTACTAAAATAACCTATAAAGTATTCAATACTTGGAATGACTTCTAGTGATTACTTTTATATTAGCAGTAATCATATTATCTGCCCAGTTTTAAATATTAACAAGGAAGCGTCATTGTGTCTGAGTTTGCAAATAAGAAATGCATTGTTGAGTGACTGCAAACGAGCACTAAATTAATTAGAGCATGGAGCACGTCTATGCACGTACTAGCAGTAAAATATAATAGAACTGTAGGAATATCTTTGAAGTTGTAGTTTTTTGTACTGCGTTGTTATAATTATAATTACAGTTTTTTCCAGAGACTGTAAATAGAGTCTGAAAATTCCGCGAAATGCTTTTACCGTTTCATTATGAAAGCTATTAAATCTGGTTTTAGCTTTCAAAGTCTTTCCTATTTGAAATAGTATGAACTAATTGTTGGACAATTAAATATTAAAAGTTGCTGCAGCAATACATTGTATTCAAATTAATAGTTTTAAAAAGCTTTAGGAAAACCTAAAACGTGCATCGACTTAAATAAGATGAAACTGCAATTTCCCAAAGCTCCCGAATCGCCATTTCTTGATCTCTAGTAATATTGGCTCAAGACTGAGTACAAGAAGGTTTACGATCCGTTTCAAGCATGGCAGCAGTTCCGAGTATTGTAGTCGTTCAGACTGGATGCAGATTCTGGCATAAAGCCCACAAAAATTATTTGATGCCTCAGCACTACCTACATCAGATGAAATTTGGAATTAGAGCAGAACTTGCACGTGCTTTTCTGGGTGATTTTGATTTATTTTAATAGAAAGCTTTATGTGAAAGAAGCGATAGCAGGTAGAAAATTAGTGTAATAAATTAGTTATTTCCTATAGAGATGCAAGTGTAAAAGCACGTTACTTTTAATTTATTTAAATGCAAAATAGAGTACCTTATTCTCCATAATGCTTTTAACATTTTAAAAATTTACCATAGTTTATCTTTCCAATCTTACAGAAGTGTACTGCACTGCACAGACGTTACGTTTTATTTGAAGCTCTAGGGAAGATACTACATGCAATTGCCTTGCTTGGTGCTATCAGTTTACATATTGATTTAAAATATCTACGAAGACAGTAGGTACACTCTTAAGGTGCAATTTGGTTTCACCTACTTCTACGTGGATCATATGTTAATGGAAACGTTAAAAAACATTAATGACAGCATCTCTAGCCATTAAGACATTTACTTTGTCTGTACTTTGAAAACCCAAAATGTATTTTACATGGAAAAGTACATCATCTAGCAGGAGTAACGTACCCACTTGCTTAATATTGTAGAAAGCATAAAATAGTAGTAGTAATATAGATCAGTAAATTATGTGAAGAATTAACATTGCGAGAGACTATCCCAACTTTAGAAAGACATCATGGACTACCACCTAAAAGTAGATGCAAAAGCTGGTTCTCATCATCTCCAGAGGAAATGTGAAGAAACTTTCCTGGAAAATAGAGGCCATGGCCTAATAGAGATGAAAAGCCTTGTATAAAACTAAAAAGTCTACATGCAGGTTATTTCTTAAAGGTATCTACGCAAAAACATATATTCTGATGTATTCTTCTCAGTTGGGAGCGTTGTAAACATCTTTAGGCTTAAGCAAATAAGTCAGTGTAGGTTAGTAAGCATGTCTTCTACGTCTCTACCGAACTAATTTTTATACCTAAACATATATGCTTTCAGAGTAAAACCCCGCCCATATTCCACTGAAGCTAGTCGTGTGCAGTTTTCAGATTTGCTACAGATAGTAATTAGTCTTTTTGCCCGCAACACTTTGTTAGTTCTCGTTTCAAATATAAGAAAAATATTGTCTTTTCTTTAATAAAAATAGAAGAGATTTAGTTAAGTAAAACTATATGTCTTTCTAATAGCCCATGGGAAACAGTTAAGTGTCTTAAAAGCGTCACAATTGCTTTCATTTTTAATATTACATTATATAGAAATGGAGCGCTACTATTTAGATATTAAAGATCTTTGGTTTTCAGTAATTCAGTTATTCACATTAACATATATTTTTGACTTTTTGAATATAAAACATATTTTTCGAATTTGTTTCACTGCAGAACGTTTACCTATTCAAACAATAGAGTTTACTCAGTACGTTGTGCAACGGACATATCAATTTTCAAGCTTCGACATATTTTAGTTAGTTCTAAGCGCGACCCCCTACATATTACATGATACCAAGTGAAACTGCGGAACTGAAGCGTATTATAAATCTTCTTAAGGAATAACTTTTTATCTACGACACATTAGTTGATGAAATAAACGCCTAATAATGATTCTACTTAGTTTTAAAGAGTAATGATACACACCAGTGGAGTAGAAGTCGCAAACGAACTTGACAGAGAAATCGGCTTGTGTTTTAAATATATTGCAATGAACGTAATTTAAGCTAACATACAATTATGATAGAAATCAATATTATTCAAGCATTCCAAATATTAATTTAAAATATTCCATCAATGTGATGATTTGAATTTAAAACTGTAGCCAAATAGCACAAGCCCTAAAATAATATAAATTTGAAACCGTAAAATAGGATTAGCCTTGACTAAAACTATGAAATTGTAAGCATAACAAGCTTTGATTTTATGTATAATCGATTACCTCGTTTTACCTTGCGGTGTAGAGGCTGGTGCTTTATGTGCTTGCATCTGGCGCTCAACTTGCCCCGGAGCTGTAACTTTACAATAGCAAATAAGGAAACAATGAAAAATCAATTGAAAAGCAAAAGCCAAGCTTGGTTGTGTGTTTCGGCTTCCCACAAAAATTGAAGTAAAGATTTAATAAATACCAATTTATCCAATTCAAAAAGTGTTTTCGCATTAGCAGAGTGTTTGATAGGCTGCACGGGTTTTGCATTCATTCCTTGCGTTTCTGCAGAAGGTAAAAAATGTTGATGTGTGCATCCAGCTTAGCTGGTGTTTTTGGTGTTCTTGGTAGTCCAAATAAGAAGCCCAAGGAAGGTAGCTATTATCGTGCGTCGCAGCGGAGGCCTAGCTGAGGGCAGATAGATCAAATTGGAGCCGGAAACTGAGACTGGAGCCGAGAGCAACCAGCAGAAGACGAGCAATTTTGGTGAGTCATCAGGAAGCTTCTAAGGCATGCCAACCAATAATAAGGGGGCCCATTCATCAAGGGACTTGCTGGGGGCGCGATAAAAGCCTAAAAATCCGTCGCAAAAGCATAATCAAAAGCAGAAATTCGTTTTTCCTAAAATTAAACTAGTGAATTTTCGGTGATGTCGTTTGAGTGTTTTTTTAAAGTTGAGTTGTTTATTTACGACATTTACGTAGTATCATCTAAGCAACGCACCCATACGCAATAAAAGACGTAATTGTTTTAAATTAAACCAACTTTGATTTGTTTTCTGCGTTATAAATGTGCGATAATTAAATTTAAATTATAAAAGTATAGCACAAGCAAGAGCCGGGCAAATCAAATTATAGACGGAAATTATTATACTTAAAGTAATATATATTATAACACAATAGCCCAGCCGTATCATTCACAGTAATATAGATGACAATATGTGTTTCTATATGTACCGAGCTTTGTAGAGTAGTGGTTAGCACATCTACTTAGCATTCGGGAGGTCGCGGGTTCGATTCCCCTGGCCGTCTGCTCAGATTCAGGTTTTTTAGGTGTTTTTCCTGAGTCAACAGAGTACCTACTCTGAGATGAATGCCGGGGCAGTACTTCTCCACCTTTCCTGACCTCTCTTCCATTTTCCACCTCTTCTTCCTCTCACCCATCCTATAATTTTCGTCCTTGGCTGAAGAGGGACGTAAGGTCCCTATAGCAGCCCGCCCCCAGTTGGAGGAATTGCAATAACCCTGAACCTTTACTTTTATATATGTTGATGGAAGTTGTTATTCAAGCTAAATGGGAATTCTATAATAAATATTATATTTTTCATGTTGACCATGGCCTTAGAATACATTATTGGTACGTAAATAGATAAGTTGTTGGAGTTACAATACTGCAAAAAAAAACTGTAGGGCAAGTTTTTGGATTTATAGTGAAAGATGTCCCAACCTTTACATATTAAACCGTTAAATCATAGTTACCATTGAAAAATATCTTCGTAAAATAGGTGGGTTTGCTCCAGAAACTGTTGATTATTATAGATGTAATCGATCAGGTTGAAACTACATTTTAGAGAGAGCTATAGAAAATTCTAAATTATTCACCAAACGCTGAGGATTAGAAAACGATGTATTTAAAAATATAATCTTCATAGCTATAAAAAGCATATTGCTCATATTTATCATATTTAATACGTACAAGACATTTTACCGGATGTTTTTTCTCGCTTTATTTGCTAGCAAAGAATGTTCATGTTTTACGAGGAGATTCGTGGTAAATTTACATAACGAAAATGTTGTTAAGTTTATTGGTTTTAGATCGGTGGAAGGATGGACGCATTGGATTTCTTGGTTGCGAGAATAATATGAAAGAACAAGCGGACCGTTAGTTTGTGTTTTGGCGGATTGACCGCATCTTTGGTATCGAATTTTTTGAAGTTTTAATCACGTTGCCATTGTCAATCCAGATCGGATTCAAAAGCGTCTTATCGTAACCTGACCGCTGTCAACCCAATTTCTCGCCCGGACTTGCTCGTTCTTGTTTGCCCGGCGGCTAGCGACACCCATTTTTTTCGATCCAGGGTCTACCCAAACCTTTTGTCGTCTTCGTAGCTAGCTGTCACTAGAATTCATTGTCGATGCAGTCCCGATTATTACACACAACTGTCACATGACTGATACCATCCAATGAGAACCATGCATTTTTTTAAAATCGACCATCCCGAACTGAGTACCTGATAAGCTCCCTAGGGAAACTTATCAACTGATAAGCTCCCTAGTGCTAATTATCGACCCCATAAATGGTGTCATAATTAGAAATAGAAATGCAAGAAACAAGCAATTTGTGTAATAATCTTCAAAATATGAACGCGGGCAACACACTTACATATAATTTTGCCCGTGCCAAGAGTCATAGTGCTGGTTGCCCTTAGAAAACTGTCCTTGGGCAAGCCCTCGGGACAGTTTTCATTGCAACCGGCACTCGACCCTTGGCGTATGAAAAATTATCTGTACGTATGTCTCGCCCTTGTTATATTACTATTGACTATTGCATACATCTGTCGAACGATGTCATTTGACCAATGATCGCACTCGCTTTTTGAACTTTCAACTAATCAAAACTGGCTTGCGTAGATAATTATTGTTATATAACAACTTATGGGTAATAGTCCACCTTACTCATTAAAATGATGATTCGTCAGTTTTTTTAATCGATTCAAGCAATAGTTACGCAAAATATATTGCGTGCATAGTTCCTTGCTTCGATAATGCTGACCAGATTGCACTCACGCTGGATTGTTTAGAAAATACGCTCTCCAGCTTCGCTGTCGGGCGTATTTTCTAAACAGCATTATCGGCAAGTCACTATGCACTTAATACATTACTGTTGATAATTACTGTCTTACATCAACGTACTTCTTTGGTTAATAAGAGTAATAAATTATGTGCATGCCCATTTGACCCATTTTGTATACAATATCTACGACCCTTGTATATGAAACACTGCCAAGTAGAATAAAAATTAGTCGCTTCGCGGACCCAAACTTTGAATGCGTCCTCGTTTGGGCGCGCTAATCACCATTTGGCACCATGGCTAGTTTACCGCCAGTCTACCGATATTACTTTCTTTAGACATTAAATCGAAGGAAGCCAGACCTTTTCAAACGACTGGGCGAAAATTCATTTCCGTTTATGCACTTACATATGTAAGTATGTTCTTCACGTAGCGGCGAAAGTTACTGAGGGATTTTCATAAAAATGTTCGGAACAATGGTGCCAGCCTTTAGTCTTACTATGATACACCGTTCGGTGTGAAGAAGCCAAATATTCCAAAAAATGTTAAAAACAACAAGGATTTTTTCCTGAAAAATATCTCCAACGATTTTGATCACTTTCACAGGCGGCATTTCCCTCTTACTCGTAAGTGATACTCCATAGTTAGTTCTACCCAAAAGTTCCAACGAGGGAGATATCTAGAGGTACGAATTTCATTTCAATTCTGAGCTTATGGCGTATAAAAACTGGAGTTGCGCGAAGTCTACTGATAGCAGAAATATTAGTATTTCCGCGAGGTCACGGTAGTTAGAATACCTTCAAGTGATAGGGTCCAAATTTCAGCTGAAATAAATCGATTTCTAACCATATTGCGTGTTTAATATATTAGTATTAGATTACTTCCTGTTCCTTGTGAAGCAAAATGTAGTACGCGTTTTCAGAAATATGCGATTTCAAGGTAGGGTAATAAATATATTTTACATATCTTTATCGACTTTAAAATGTACAGACTTACATTGTTCAGTATCTGACTTCGTTCCTGCTGTCTTATATATTTCAAATGTTGTGATTGCATGCGCTGTAATATAATTTAAGTTTATAAGTTCTTGATCTATCTGAGTATATTTGTTATAATTGAAAAAAACTTGTTGGCGCTCACGTTAATCAAAAATTACATCATTTTAGAACTGCGCTATGTCTCTTCTGTAGCTAGCTGGGGAGCCCTCAAACATACTTTCGTAGCCTAAAATATTTGAATTATCATAGGGAAGCTGAATTGGTCAGTAGAGCGGTAATAATACATGAAAACCAAAGAAGTTACAGACAGTATGACGTCGCAATAAAGTTTGTGTCAGTGCAGTTAGATAGTGCTGAAAGAAGCAATCCCGATCGGGGACGAAGCGAGCCAGATCGGTGACCATGCAGTGTGATGGACACACCAACGTATGCAGCTTCACTCGCCTTATACTGGTAATGCAGTTTCGATTACCTTATAGAGATATATTTCATGCCTTGCATTTCTTATTCAAATATTATTTATAGGAAAAGGACTTTCTGGTAATATTATAACAAACTGTAATTATCAGATTATATATTTTATTTAATTTTCGGTTTTTGAATATTTCATATTTCCTGAAGCTGTTGCAATAAGCAGGATTTTTTATTTAGAGCATATTATTTGTACTTAAACAGTAAAAAAATGTGATTATAAATATGACCTTTGGCTTGGATGTTGTAGTTTTACTAATAACCGACAATGGCGTATTTATCGCATTTTTTTAAATAGAGACCTTCAAAAATAAAAAATTATATTACTCTCTTATTAATGTAGATTCCAATTTTATTACATATTTTTCGCTTTTGGGGACTACGCTAGAGCACCCCTGTGCAAACTCTGCGTTATTAATAAACATGACCTTTACTACGCACCAGTGCTATCTAAGTTGGCACGTTTGTCAGGATTATCAGAATAAATCCAAAATGTAAGCTCCGAACAAAAGATAGCAACAAAAATAGATATAAATGGTTATATAGAACAGTATATCTCTATTCTCACAATCAAAGAAAAAAAATTTAATGTAACAGTATCACAGACATCTTACAAAATCGCCGACAGTAATTCGTTTAAAAGCTTCGAGAACGAATGCTTAAAATTCCATAAAAGTCAAATTCCAGTCCTTTAGATTCAATGTCTTCTATAGGAGGAAGCTGGAGTGCTCTTTTGGAATCCCAGCTAAAAAGAGGCAGAAAAGGGGACAGGCGTGATTTATCTACTGTTTAAATTTAATTAGTTCCGCTTAATTTTTGCTTTCCAGTGTCTTACAGCCACCGCAGCGGTGAAATAGGTTTTTACAGGGCTGGCGGTCCGTTAACCTGTAGGGAAATCAAACTAAGTTTTAATTAGGGCGGGTTGTTAGTTTACTCGCAGGGCCGTTTTGGAAAAATCCTGATGAGTCACAGTTTATGGTGGCAGCGGCGAGCGTGCACTGGCAGCGATACCCTGCGGTTAACGTGTGGAAAATTCAATTTCCCACGCGTTTGATCTTGCGTTTATGCAGACATAAACACCGATATTTTGCAGAGTAAATTGCGCGTGGAAATGTTCACTCACGCATTTTCTTGCGTCATGCCGTGAACCGTCCTGATTACAGCATGCGGTAATTAGGGGAGTGGTACGTGACCAACTTGGTCGGAAACTACAAAAGTCTATCTTTAAAATCCAGGAAGCATAAATTGGAGCGGATCTGAATATCTCTCGCCGAGATTGTGCATTCGTGATCACTTGCCGTGAGGGTGGCAGCGCTGGTTAATATTTAATATTGGACTCACTCTCTCGTTTCGGCAGCGATACGGCTACCTGAAGACCATGTCTAATTAATCAATATTCGGAGGTTTGCAGCTTATTTCCGATAAAGCGATAATGAAGGATTGATATCGCCGGCGATTACGTCGGTTCCGGGAAAATTGGCTGGACGTGAGAGATAAGCTCATTGATTTGTGAGGTACATCAATGAGTGGATGAAAAATTAATTTCGCTGTGTTTACACAAAACACATGTCCTACTAGATATTTAATCCTGCCTATTTACTTACTTATCCACTCCCTCGTTTGCCACAGGTGTTAAAAGTTGTGCTAGATTTTAACTTGCAAAGCTGTTTCCGTTTTTGCATATCGTTAGTTTGAATTTTAGCCTGTATCTAACTGTTTCTTTTATTGTTCAATTTATGTAAATATTTCGCAGTGGTGGCTGCTTCTTAAGATATCAGGGGCTCGAGTCTCCGAGCTGTCAACACCCTGTCATTAGAAAAAGGTAACCATTCTATAATTGAAAATATATTTGATCATCTATCCGACCGTTTGAGCAGTGAGATCCGAAAATTGCTATTCGATACCACTTAAAAGATGAAAAACAATATCCAAGACGTATGTCAGCATAACGTGAGTTATATGTCAACACACTCGCTCGCATCATATTCACAAAGTAGCTGGCAGCCGCTGAAGGCTCTACGAAACGAAACTCCAAACATGTACGGTTTCAATGTAATGCAAGGCCTTACGATGTAGGAGCCGTCACCGCTACTCGCGATCTTATCGTAATATTTACAAATATGCGCTCCGAAATGTAGTGCGATTCGAGGGTAAAGGAGGCATCGCACCGATAGCATTACTACTTGGATATGTGGTGCAAGGACATTCTGGTATCGTTGTGTATCGTGTTTGGATGATCTTACATAATATCGGTTGAGTGATTTCGGTTATTTTGTTCAGTTATATACAAAAAATGGCAGAGCATCGCATAGCTAGTTTCCAACAATAATTTAAAAAGTCTACCGTTAGCTGAAAACGTTAAAATTAAGAAAAAACTTGGATGGTCTACACCGGTATTAAATTTTAACGTGCAAAATAAAGTTGGAAGTCGTAATTTTACAAGACATTTCTTTGTGAACATGTACAAGAAAAACAAATGGATTTGTGGATGTGATGTATGAAATGCTCTGTTTTGGTTTTCATTATTAGATACATTATTATCATATTTCATTTTTTAACACTTATGTACATTTTGTGTTGGTTTTGAATACGTCCTGTGTATGTGACGTTTCCTTTTGGATTATTAAAATTAAAATTCATCGCTGTATTTGGATTAAAACGTCGTCGAAATGTAGGTGAGCCATTAATTGTTAATAATAGAGAACCCCCCCCCCCACCCCAAATACCATTATTACGAGCCGCTACTGTCATTTCGTAATACGTTTTATTTCGATTTTGCCTTCTGTCAGATCCTATCAGATATATCCTTTACTCTATCAAGCCTCCTGAGTACAACATACCAAACTGCCTAGTTGTTATAGATTTTACTGTATTTTTTCTCCCTTGTATTTTGCTCTTCTGTATTTCATGTAAAGCCCACGCCTCACTGTCGTAAATTAAAATTTGAATAAATAATACTCAATATATTAGTCTATTCTATTTACACCTTTAACCAAGTCCGCTGCTAAACTGATTTTATTTCACGTTGCCCTTTTCCTCGATAATTGTGTCCAAATTGTTTATTTACTTTGCGTTTCCGCATCCAATTTTATTATTTTATTATTTTTTCACATTTCTGTGCATAAACCACAGTTTTGATTATATTTACTTACATATATTAGTTTTTTTCAGACTCATTACAGGCTTCTGCATATTGCTGAAAATATTTTTGAATTTTAGGTATATAGGCTAGACCATCACCGTACAAATGCGTTTACCTTTACTGGATGCGATTTACTTAATTATAGCACTGTGTTGGTTCTGATGTATAATTGTAGATAATAACAAGAGACTTTGTCAAAAATACCAAACAAGCCTTGCGATTCGGGCGTAAGTGATGGAAAACAAACTAAACTATGAAAAAGTACAATGGATATGGCATGGTGGAAAGTACAGAGTAAGAACAAGACCAGGAGATGTAATAAGAAAAATCAGAAAACTGAATATATACACTCCAGTATTAACAGAAACAGAAACAGAAGAAGTGGAAAGATCTATATTGCTTTATAACGGAGTACCAAAAGAGGAACGAGCAAGAGAAAGTTAAAAACAAAACATTTCTAAATTCAAAAATATAAGTGAAAGCATAATTAAAATGTACATAAGTATAAATGGAAGAAGACTATTTTTGGAATATGCACCAAATGATGACAAAACACTTGAAGTGAAGGAATCATTTTACGAAGCATTATAAGAGAGAAATAATGTTCATGATATCACAAATCAATTTTTCAAACATCGATATACATAGACAGTTTAAAACTATATGGACTACATTTTAACAGGACAAATAACGTCGACTGAACTACTGGACGTTAGAGTATTTAGAGGAGCAAAGTGCGAATCTGATCATCACCTATTGAAGGCTAAAATCAACTTTCTATACATAAACTGGAGACGAAAACAGAAACAACAAAGAGACAATCAAGAAGAAAGAGAAAAAATTGAACAAGTTAATACAACTCAAAAAATTTTAATAAAGCAAATATCAAGTACTTCTACCAACAGCGTTTAGATCAAAGATTAGAAAAAGGATTATATAATAATGCCGAGCATATTTACAAATCGGTACATCAATGAAGCATTGCATGGAGCTGCAAACGAAGTCCTCAAAAAGGTCGATATAAGAAAAGCATTTGGTGGAATGTAGTCATCGAGATAAACGTTCAAGAAAAGCAGAACGCATATATGAAATGCCTAAGTAATAAATCTGACGAAGATAGACAGAAAGATATAAGAAAAAGTGCTGCAGTGTAGAGATTAGTTACAGAAGAAAATGAAAAAGCACTGAACAGAAAATGCAGCGAAGTACAAATGTACATAGGAAGAAGAAAGTTGTACACAGGCATAGAAGTTTGTCGACAGAATACGATCAGGCAAAAAACAAAAGGTAGTATTGCCATCAGTCGCTATGAAATAATGGGAAAGTATTATAAAGAGCTATTAGTTGAATATCAAGAAAAGTTTAAGGAAGAAAGTATAAATACAATAATCCAAAGAGATTTCATCGAAGTGAAAACCGAAAAGTTATTAAAAACATAAAAAATAGAAAATCAAGCGACCTAGGCGATAAGGTCCCGGGTGGTGTAGCTTGAACGAGCTTCCACGTTCGATCAGTAGAGTTAAGCAACGCTCTTTCTGGTCAGAACTTGGATGGGAGTTCCACTGCTGCTTCTCCCGGCGCCTCGTGGTACGGCTGCCACGGAAATAGTTGGTCCCGGATGTCATAATAACATCATGACAGTCGTTAGTAGGGTTGGAAGTCCCCATAAAATGTACAGCGACGCCTATAATTGGCCTAACGGCTGTTGGCTGGGTACCAAAATAAAAAAACAACTGAAATGTTAAAGAATGACACAAATAAATTGAGGAATAAAAGAACCCAACTATTTAATAAAAGCATATAAACAATACCTACAGAATGGAAATTAGGATACATGCCACCCATAAGTAAGGGGATTCACGTAAATGTAAAAATGATAGAAAAATAACAGTCACCTCAACATTTAGTCAAATATATGGCAGTGCCAATAACTAATTGAACGTGAATACAAGAACCAGAAGGTCGAGAAACAGAGCGGATTCCGTACGGGGGACTTTTGCACAGATAACCTGTTTTGTCTAAAACAAGTAACAGACAAGAAAATGAATAAGGGAAGGAACTTGTCGGCAAAGGCATAAGACAATGTACGAGTAACCAAACTGGGGGAAGCCATGGAAGAAATCAACATTATCAACCTGATAATCAAAGCCGTCCACGAACTATGTAAAAATACAGCAATAAAAATTAAGATGAGGAATTATAATAAACATGGTACTCAAATAGGGATGTTACCTCTGACCCAAACTCTTTAAATATGTGTCGAATACGTTTTAAAAAATGCTCGAACATAAGGATAGCTATGAGTAGCCAAACCTTATATACATTACAATTTGCTAATGACTAAGTCCTTCCGGCACAGGATAAGGAGGACCTGGAAAATATAACGCGCAAAATAAAAGACGAAGATGAAAAGGCGGGACTACTGTATGAATGAATGGAACGAAACAACTTATTTACGTATAGGGGATGAATCGAAAGAGTTGAACCTGGGAAACGATAAGAAAATACCCATATGAAAAATATTGTAGAAAATTTCCATGAAGGCAGCTAATATGGTACAACCATGTAAACAGGATGGGAGAAAAACCGACTACCTAGAATGGCATTGGTGTGGATCCCTGCAGAGAAAAGAAGGAGGAGACATAGAACAACATGGGGTAACATCGTGAGAAAGGCAATGAGAAATTTCCAAGACAAACACTGTCACGTGTTCATCAAGCAATCACGGAAATGTGTTTGCTGTTGGTTCTTTTTCCTAGTAATAGACAGTTTTCTGGTTCATTTGTATAATTAATCCTTACGCACATTACGCCAGGGAATGTATTCCTGGGACTATAAATATTTACATATGCGTGTGTGTGTAGTCTTGTTAATATCTTCAGAAGAGAGCGACGTCAATTATGTCTCATTGCCAGTAAATGTTTGTGATAGTTTTCACTGTAAAGTTATTTACTCTATTTATCACTAAAACATTCAAAATTTCTTTCTATAAATCAATTATACACATGTGTATGTTTTCACCGTGTTTAAGTAGTTGGCTAAGGGTGAAATCCAGTTATTGGTACTTTTATTCTATTTGAAAACTTCAGGCATACTTTCATATATAATGCAACTAGTGGGTTCTTGATTATCAAATAATAATTTCTGTTTATACAAGATATATTGTCCGAAGGACTCGCGTGATTGCCTAAAACAATATATCGAGTGGAAACAGAAATGATTTGATAATCAAGAAGACACGAGTTGCATTCGGCTAGATTATATAACGAGTCAATAAACAACGTTTGAATAGTGTATTTTAAATATTAAACGTACAGTTATTGTGGTTTTTATGACAATTGTACTGACAGCAGGTAACTTGATGTTTGTGAAGGCGTGTGATTATCACCTATTAATCAGGAAGGTATGTGATTATCAGTTGCTATGTACATTATCAAAAGTTAGTACCTGCGTAACTATGCATTTTGCCGTTTTTCATTGGTTGATATTAGAGGGAGTGGTATAATCAGAAGTAATACTCTAACAGCCGTATTCATAGTCGTTCGCCAGCGGCTCGCCGGCGAGTCACCGGAGTTTCGTTATGAATAGTATGTTGGCGGCACTGTACGTCTATGTCAAATTCGAGGTTAGCAGGTTAGATTTTGTGTTAATTTCTGTCAAAACTGACGGAAAACCTAACCTGATAACCTCGAATTTGACATAGACGTACAGTGCCGCCAACATACTATTCATAACGAAACTCCGGCGACTCGCCGGCGAACGACTATGAATACGGCTGTAAGTACTTCGATATTATCGGGTTATATGTCGATAACTTGTTTGTATTAACTTAGCTGAACGTCATCTCCATGAAAACAACATCAAGTTGACAAAAGTTATGTATTGCGTCGCCTAGTGAAGTTACTGTAGTATAATCGATTTTGTATAATCGAAATTATACAAGATAACTTAACTAAATCCAGCCTTCTGATTGGTTGAGATCGCTACGAAAAAAATAATCAGGGTAATATAATGCGTAGTATGCTTATTATCGATGATTTTTTGATGAATACTATGAGTTATAATCTCAAAGCTGAAAATACAACTCGTCCTACAGACTCGTTGAATTTTCATGCATTGGGATTAAAACGAAATATTATAGATTATTAGGGGTACTACGAATTATACCGATGGGCTCAAAATTATCACAGCAATGAGATAACATGAATAACAAAATAGAATGCTCGAGTAAGAAAGAGATGACTATACGAAAAAATTAGCATCAAGCCTACTGGAACATTTGATACTATGTTTAACTCTTTCTTACTCAAGCAATACGTGTTATTTTCTTGTTCATGTTATCTTCTTGCTGTGATATTTAATTTTGGCCCCATCGGTATTTATGAAGAGAATATAAAGACCTAAAATGCATACCAGAGAGGGCGTAATACTATTTTATAACGTGAGTATCAATGCTCATGTTCAATATTTGTCCCGAACACACTTTTTGTTGCTTTTCATGCTTAAAACGCACGACCTAACCTAGAAAAATCAACCGACACTTCTAAATTAGTTCATTTGACACTTGAAACAAAACCAAGTTAGCTTATATTGTCAGTATGGTAGAAGGTCCTATTTAGCCAATGCCCTAAATTGAAGAGATGATGATTGGCGCAAAATTCAACAAATTATATTCTGTTTTACATTGCTATTCTGCGTCGTCTTGTTTCATTTATTTAATTATTTCAGATAGTATTTTGTCCATCCTAAACGCTTTTTCTACGTTTTTGCTATGTAATTTCATTATAGCTCAACGAATGTTTTCGATCATTTTCGTGTACCTACTTTTATGATAATTATAATTACAAAATGTAATGTAATTGTAATTTTAGCTTTATGCAAAGAAAATTTCTTGCTGTCGAGGTATTAGATCACTATCTGAATTTCAAAAAGAAATTATGAGTGATTCCGTAGAAATCCTGTAATATGTGCTATATTTGTATTAGTTAATGCTAGCGTGTTCCTAATAGCTTTAAGTAATTTCTGAACCATATTTACTAATGAAATGGACATTTGTTTCTAGTTTTTCTACCTTATTTTTCCATTTTAATAAATATGTTTTATCATGAATCGCATTATTACGATTTGCTAGAGCGGTTTTAAGTTTTCCTTGCTTCACTTCTCCATATGCTTCCCAGCGATTTCTTATTATTTTTTGTGGTCTTAAATAATCTTTCAAATCATTTTATAATTTTTTGTTATTGCTATAATTTTCTTGTCCCTTAGGCGTACAAGGTTTTCTGTTATATTATATTTTCCTCTCCATTGTCTTGAATATAACTTGAGCGAATATGGAATTTGCCACTATTAAACAGTGACCATTGGCTTCTTACAATTATAAAAAAAAACTTCGAAAAAGTAAAATGAATAGTGGCATCAAATTTTGTTAAATTTCATCTTTGCATACTACAAGCTAGATGCCTTCCCTCGTCAAGGATTATTCACATTCAAACTAGTTTAGCGTTTCAGTTGCAAACTGCATAATTAATGTCCTACTACCGCCCCTTCGTCCATGTCAGAGGATTAATTGAAGCGCAGTTGACTAGTTTAGACCTTGATTGTACACGTTGTAATTAGAATAGTGTGCCAAATTTGCCTAAGCGAGTTTCATAAATAGCTGTACTCAGATCATACCACTTAGGGACTTCATACATGACAGAATTACCTCATTGATTAAATTGAGGGTTTGTCTACCTTTCTAAAAATTGCAAATGATTTATATACCGATGGTGCCGTAATTAAATATAACAGCAATGGGATAGAATGACAAAAAATGCAGTGCTTTAGTAAGAACGATATAAACAAATGGAAACATATTTTAGTCATAATACCATTCAGTGTCAAGCCTACTTCTTTGATAGCCAGGCAGATTACTTAAAAATCATATATGAAAACTAATTAAGATAAGGAAACATTACAATATTTACAGAAATATATATTTCTAAAGTTTTATAAACAGCCTTTATGCACATTGTAGATAAATGCAAACGTAGATCCATTTACCACACTTTAATAATAATATTCTTCATTGTTAGCAAACTCTAATTAAAATATTTGTTGTGCTTGTTAAAGCCTGCTGTACCAAGTCATATGAGAAAACTTTTGTTATTAGAATTGGGGAAAATGCAATACTGGAACAAGGGAAATAGCAGATAATTGAGCGAAACGTATAATAGCATGCTGATTTTCATGGAAGTTCATTACATATATTCAAAATGTTTGTAGAGCATTCTGAGCGTTTTTATAAATATAATGACGAATATTTATTTGAACCATAATTAAGTTTGAACTTAAAGAAATATTTTTCCTTCTCTCCAGCGAGGTTTGATTACCTTCTGGAATTTTTATTAAATTCATTGTAGAAAGATGGGATGTGAAATTGTACCGAAACACAAATGTTCTAGGTTAATTTAAATAATATTTGAAGATTTAATGACAGCAGTCCATATTTGGTTTGATAAAGTAGATTTTCGATTAGTTCATTATGTAAGAGAAGGCATTTGTATAGAAAGTCGTTAATGCCAGTATAAGAAAATATGTAAACGTGTAGTGTACATCGAAAATAGCTTACAATGCAGTTTTTGATTATTATCGGATTAGTTATCGGTTACCAGCTATTAATTTGATTTAAAAAAATTAAATCTCGTCATTGATAGTATACTTGCAGTGAACCTATCACCTATCATTTGTGGTTTATGCATTCCCAAGTATTAAAATAAATATTTGCTAGGAGTTTTCATAATGACATCAAATTAAACGAAGGAAATGTTATTTGGACGTTTAGTTATGAGTAAGTGCTATATGACATCGATATTTAGACGACACAAGTTACTCTTCTAAAATAAGGACGAATACCATTACAACTTTTAATGATATTTTGTTTAGAATTTGAAAAATGAAGTCCTTTGGTTCAATATCCCGAACATTTTCTTTAAACAAATATGCCAGTTGGATTTTTGAAGACGTTTATAATAAACCCGCATTATTGAATTGTCATCATGTTGCATTTTTCTAGCTCAAATAATTGAAGATATATTACTCAATCACATAAAAAGATGAGCGGTAAACATTTTATTAAAACAGTAGGTTGCTGCAAGTTAAATAATAAATCTTTTATTATACAAAAGTGCCAGGACAGATTTACAAACTTATCGATTGTAAACAAAATTACTCAAATAAATAACTTTTGATTGAAAAGGGCTAACTCTTCGATGAACTCTGGTTTTACTTCTGATCTGTTTCTGAAGCCTTCCAGTAATGCATTTTAGAAAGTGATTCAGAGAAGATACTTTGTATTAACTGGGAGGACCACGTTAGTAGGCCAAGCTGAACCCCCCTTTTAAAACAATTTTAGCCTACGTTAACTCACTGGTTAAAACTGTACTGAATCACTAACATACAACTTCTACGTTTATACATTACATTAAGTTCAATGTCTAAGTGTAGAAGTGCGACTTGCATGTTTAGCACTTATCCCCAAGAAGCAGCTATTATTCACCAAATGAATTGCTTAGCAAAAAGAAAATATTACCTACCAGATCTTAACACCGTTGGGAATATTAGCAAAAGTGATTATAAAATTCCCACTTAAAATGACCTTAACTGAAAAAGTAAAAACCTTCGATATTTTTGCAGAATGACAGTAATTATGAAGTGGTTATTATGGACGTTAGAAATAACACACAACTCGAATCGACGACTTCTGGTAAAGATGGTTTTCGTAAATTCAATTGAACTGCTATTGAAGATTTCAGTTCGCCCACCGAGTCTTACGAAAAAAAAAAAACCCATCAAATATTACTTATTTAGAAGTCCAGAAGACCCACCTTTATCCGTTACCGGATGTTGATGATCCATATAGCTAGTCTAACCTTTTATCAGTAATAATACGACATATTCCTGGTTTTGTAACTGCTGAAGAAATTGGCCAAGAACTTGAACAAAATCAATTTACAGTGCTTAATGCTTAATGTGCTTAACATGAATAAAGAATATATGCTTTTATGTACAGTCAACTAAACTGCACAATCACCGCATAATTGCAGTGAAACCTAGAAATAAGAGCAAAGATGTTCCATCATGTTTGAGATGCTAGCGTTACGGACATACATGTAGTTATTGTAAGCTTGATCCCAGTTGCGTTAATTGTACAGGGAATCATTATTATAAGAAATATCCTAAATTGAAGAACGGTTTTCTCTAATAAATGTAACGGACAACATGCATTCAATTATAAAGCATGTGCCTATTATCAAAACGTACTAAAAAACAGTATCTCTCCAACAGACAGCATCAATTAGGAATCTTAACAGCCCATGTATTGGCTTTTGCAAACACCTTACGCAGACAACAACCATCTACTGTAAACCAAGCACGAGTACAATTGAAGAAAATTCATCCATAAAAATCATCAAAGCTACCATCACGTCATATCCACAATATTGAATAACTTTAGTAAATAAAATGATTTCGATGACATATTAATTATCACCATGCTCAATTGGAATTAAATCTAAGAGGCCATAAGCATAACACTGATGTGGCCTGCATAAATCATCACACCACTTACAATTTCTACTACAACATTTATAAAAGTTATCGAAAATATCCATTATCTAATGTAGGAATTGAATCTATGTATAAAAAACCCAAAATCTAAGCTGGAGTTTGCTAGAGTTTAGTACTCGCTCCACTACTTTAGCATTGATTTATATTCCCATGATGTTCCAGAATTCACCAACCATTGCCTGGCTATGTTTGCAGTTGACAGAACTGTTCCGCAAATGAGAATGTTCTAACAGCGACCAACCGTTTGTAAAAAGCACTAACAGCGTTTTAGAATGGTTTAGTAGTTAAGTGGTGCATCACTATTAATCAAGAAAAATGGATAACCTAGATGTTTACATTAAAATATCTGATGATCTGCCGGATGGAGAATTGGTTAGTATACTGAGGAATTTTGTAAAAAATATCTTGGCGTTTCTCTAAATCGAAGTCTTTCGTATGCGGAACATATACTAATAAAAATCCCAAATCGGTCGGATTGTCGTAGATCCAACGATCTCAAGCGTTGGCGCGTGGTTTGAGCCGCTTATGCGTTATAGTATAGGCTATGAGTAAAAAAGCGGGCTGCTTTTGTCACCAAAATTCTCAAAAGTCATAGTTTGGAAGTGAGAGATTTCGGCCGACTGGCGAGTATTTCGAAATGCCATAATTCCTGTTGCGAAGCAAAATGTCCGCTAACCGCTTAATAACTGCGGGCCTATTTCTTTTCCTTCGTTTTCAATTCTCTTTATTTGTATGCATCTTTCGTTGTCTACGTAATTGTTCTTGCTGTTCGCCGACGACCAGCTGACTTTTGGTTATCGTTCGCGTTTTGGAATTAATTATCTGAGATAGCTGCCGGCAGCTTCTACACGATTGTCGATGTATAGTTTTTCCAATTTGGTAGCGTAGCGATATGCCTTGCGCGTCTTGCTATAGAAATTGCTGAGTTCGAATATTTACACCGCCAGTGAGAACTGTTCTGTGCTGGCTTGAAACATTTATTTTCTGTGCTCAAATTACCTTATTGCGTGCCACGTAAACCTTTCAATCGTAAATCACATTATCAATTGTAATGACAAACGAGCTGGCATGATAGCCTCTATTTTCCCGCATTATCCGTTGAAGATAGACGTTGATATTAATTTGACCGATAAGGTAATTAATGTTTACATAAACAAAGTCTTATTGATAGCATCATTCACGAAATGAATTAATCGCACTTTTGTTGGAGTATTAATCGCATTCAAGATTTCTACTAGTTGCTCTTGATAGATTCCGCACGAGATTAGTCAGATTTTATTAGAATGTTCGTACACTTACCTTTTTGTGCTAGTTTCTGGGTCCATTTTTCATACACCGGTCCAGCGCAAATTTAAATTGTTTAGTTAATGTATCGTTTAATTTGACCGATAATATTAATTTGGAAATTTGTAATTCTTATATAGCGGTGATAGTGTACGTGTCCCCATAAACGTTGTTGTGAATAAGTGAATTATGGTCGTTTGTTATTACCGGATGTCGTTTCTTTCTTTGGGGTGCTCGTTATCACTTTCATCCTGTTTCGTAGTAGCTCATTCGCTGCGCATGGTTCTACGAACCCTGAATTGGTAAGTTATTAAACCCAGCGCCCTAATTTATTGGCTCACTATTGCTTCTACTATTAGTGTATCCACTAGGTACCCCATTATGCTCACTACTTCTCACCGTCATTCGGTTTGAACTAATTGTTTGAAATAGTAAAAGTTATTTAATATTGGTTAAGAAAATTGGCACCCTACGTGTAAAGCGAGTAGCAGGGTGCTTTTTGGGAATTGCTAAATTATACCCGCTCATGAACAAAAAGTCACCGCTTAAATTAGACTGCACTTCTACTACTTCATGAAGGTATTTTCGTTCAGTAGTGGTATGTGCTTGCCCATTTTGGGG